>JBBPQP010000443.1:0-25813 GCA_038092555.1 Boletus subgraveolens | reverse complement strand
CACATATTATCCAGTCTTTCCTCTCTTGAATAGATGTTTGTTGTTCGTGACCTCTGAGCCTCAATACGTTGCTGGTACCTTGAAAAAATACCATCGTACTCACGTCAGTGAACATGTCTCCTGCAACGAAAACTCACCGGACAACTCATTATTGACACTATAGACCCAACAACAACGGCGAGCTCGATATCATATTGAGTGAGGATGCCGCTTTTCACGTACGAATGAAACACATCGATACAAGATTTCATTTCCTCTAAGAGCGAGCCTTCGAGAGCAACTTGTGTCCTGCAACTACAACGTGTCCCGTCAAAACAAAACATGACTGCCGCCTGCACAAAAGTACTTCCGCGTGGGGTTTTTGAACATCTGCGTGCCTGGGTGGGTCCCCAGTTCCAGTCGAAAGAGGACTGAGGTTCAGGGGGAGTTTTGTCATATCCCTTGTATCGTTCATTCAATCACTCTTCCCTTCTTTTCCTTGTCTTCAGAGATGTCTCTTTTTCCTTTCCCGTCGCCCCGTGTCAAGGAGGAGTGTTGGAACATAGCGACACGCAACGAGATACACGAACTATGGAATACCAACATACGAGTCGCAGTAGGTACATCCTTGCCCTCTTCAGTCAACCATTCGGATGACGAGTCCCCTTGGCCTAGTGACTCAGCTGCCCTCACACTCGACGCGGTGGTAGGTAAGAGCCATCTCAGCTCCAGTCTCCGAGTCACCTGTCAGATATTCGTGGGTATATCTATCCATCCTGCTCAGAAAAGCAAAACTGAATCTCGAGAGTATTGCAGGTCTTCTGGCAGTCGATCAGTAGATATGGTTGAGTTCATCATGCGTTACGGAGCTGGGGTGTACTGTCCACCGATGTTTGAAATTCTGAATGAGAGTTAACAACCGATGTTGCAGGTGTCTCAAGCGGAAAGAGCTTGGTTTTGAGGGTTCTACCGAGTGAGGAGAATCACATCTGGACCCTGTACATCTCGTTCAAGGTCGAGACGTGCAGGAACCCACAGACCGCTGATTTCCAGGAGTTATATCGCCCGAAATGCTATCAGCTGCAGCACTCTTTGTCGTCACATGCATGCTACCATTGACCCATACTTTGAGCTGACGACGCATTAGACTGCTTCAACTGCTTGGGTCCCCACGGACGCGGCCAGATATCGCGAAGCGCCATCGCTCGAGTGAGCGATAACACAATTACTATCTGATTCAGTCTAACAAAGGCGCTTTCCCAGCGACGACGTGCATATGAACGTTTTGCGAGTGAAGATCCGCGCCCGCATATTCGATGCTCTCCTCTGGGGGTCATAAAGCTGTCGGAAATGAGGGTTACGGAAAGAAGTGCCGTTGTGGAGTATATTGTCTAGAACAGACTCAATAACCTCACCGAAGAAATCTACCGGAGGTGTGCCCAGGCATCTGCCTTGGAAGAATGACTTGCTCCAAAATGCGGCCGTCTCTGCATTTGTGGAAGACGTGACGAGGTTCGCCATTCTGTCACATACATGCGGACGGGATGAACTAAACCTCGAGCACTTCCTCCTGTCGCGCAATGCTACCAATTCACGGGGATACAAGAAGCTGAAGAAGTTTTGTAGGATTGCTCACGACCAGTATGGGGACGAGTTCGCCTGGGCAGACACGGTCTACATGAACGAGCTCAGCAGCTCAGAGCTCGACGATTCTATCCGCTCCATGTTTGCATGGTATCGCGAACAATTCATCTGTATCATATATCTTCTGGACACTGACACACTCCTGGACTTCTCGACCGGTGGTTCACGCGAGGTTTGACTCTGCAGGACCTCTTAGCGCCGTTGCGAATCAAATTCTACAACAAGATCTGGCAGCCGCTCACCAATCTTCGCAATGAGAAGCTTGACCTCCAGGAGAAGCTACATAAATACCAACCAGAATGTGCCTCGCGCTTCCGTAGCTTGCATGAAAAGTATAAGTTTCAGTTAGATCCACTTGGCGGTGCGATCTCGGCGGCGACTGGCATCCTTACCCATCGTATCTGTAACTTCCAGCCTGGACTACATAGCCCACCCCTTCCACAGTGTATGAAGTGGATCTCGTGAAGGTCCGAAGGACCACGACGAGGCCGGAGAACATGTCGTAGTCGATGATGGGAGTGTTAGGGGTCAGCATTTCCGCCGCTTATGGAGAAGGGATTGAACATGCATTCTTCCGACTGTTCCAGGCAGTCCTAGAAGTGGATTGGTCTCCCAGCTGGTTCTTATGGGGAGGTAAACTCACCTCATCACACATCCACCCTTCAAGGATGATCCCTTCTTTGCCCGCATGTTATTTGTCTCAGTGGGATCCCAACTGTGACTCACAAAGTTCATTCGAGAAGGAACCTATCACGTCCACTGGAAATCAATTCCTTGCTGCACAGTGGGATCCACGAAAGTCGCGCAGGAGGGAGCCTATCGCCCTCACAAACACCAGCCCGCCAGTGAAGGTGTTGGTGGCCCCTACGAGAGTAGCTTACACCACTTCCCCCCAGCTACTTCCGGTGAAATCCAAAATGCCACTTCACCTGCCCTTTATCCAATAGCAATAATACTGTTATAACTGACGTCCCACGTGTGGACATCCATGACGGTGAGCATCAATTCGTGCTCGGTATCCTTGGCCGTGATGTTAGCTTGTCGAGGCTCCCGGCACACGTACTAATGTACAGCATCTTGCTGTGCAGATATCACGGACAATATCAAACATCTTCTGTGAACACCGTTGAGCTGGTGCACTACACAGAGTGGGTATGTGTGAGGGGAGGCAGGGGGATGATCTCCTTCGAACGCGACTGGAAGTATTACTGTATGAAAGTGGAGGATTGGACTGAGGTCGAAATATCCAAGTCTGCATTGGGGTGGATAATGTATAGAGCGGACATTACTTACCCCCAAGATAGAGCTTCGCTCTTTGTATTCGTAACTTTCCGGAGTATCATGAAAGCGGACGGCGTATCTCAGATCTCAACATGAATGGCAGCGTTCAACTTAAACACACCGTTCCGGACTGGAATGACTCTGAGAGTAACAACTAAGTTCGTAAGTATCAAAGCCTAATTTCCAAAGCTCTCATTCAGGTACTAAGGTGCCTGACGGACAGCCTCTTCAAAACCTGAGGATAACCCAGGAACAAGAAACATGACAAGCATCATCCCTTCCACGACCCAGATCTACCTCAACAAGGCAGAGGTAGGTATGCACTTAGTTCTCAAGGCTAGCATCCAAATGCGGAATTGCCGCTCTGTACATATCTCAGACAATCTAGTTGCGAGAGCTGGTAGGCTCGACTACTCACAACAGAAAGGCAGCAGTACTTAGTGTCTGAGCCACAGCCCCCATTATATAGAGTACAGCCTGATGCCACCCGACCAGCATCCTAGTCGTGCAATCGTCAACATGGCTCAACAGCATATGACAACACGACTCACACCAGTATTCTGGATTGACTCGCAGCATACGTCAGTGCATTGAAGAGGTAGAGCCCGAGCGCTCTGAGCAACGGTGCCAATCACGGCGAAGAGTGCAATGAAAATGGAAGTAGGGCGAACGAACATGTTTTAAGAGGACTCAAGTTGGTCTGTAGAAGTGGTAATTGTCAATTGAATAGAGTGGGTCCTTTTATAAGTTCTCGGTTCCCTGGAACGCGTTAAATCTGTAATTCGTTTTTTAACCGCCTCACACCTTTTGCGCACTGTCCCGCGTATCCCGCGTATCCACTAATTAAGGGGGAAGGTATAGAAAGAGGGTGATGACGCGACGCGACGTCGCGATTGTTTCGGTTGGGCCGATACTGCATTTCGCCAATCTACGGGTATTCTGAATCAGCAAAATGTAACTATCAGCCACGTCACACCCATGGACACAGATAACACACCTGTCAACAGTAATAGCCACAGACCAGGTAGACGATCCATGTGATAGGGGCGTGAGGTTGGAATATGCCACAGAGCACACTGGGGGGGATGAAATTTACGATGAAACATAAGACATAAGTGCTGATCAAGAGTCGGCTGGAAACACGGAGTCGAGTTATGCGACGGCGGAACTTCGCCCCGAGACCCGTTGATACCGTTTCAGACGCTCAGTAATAAACAACGCCAGTGTGTGATCATATCCGCTGGCCTGTTAGAACACGTCCCAAGCTGGAGAGCTCAAACGATAAGGGGAAGCGGTGGGTGTGGAGTGCGGCGGCGGCGGACGGGTAAAGGGCCGCAATGGGTCCCCGCATGCCCCTGTCTTTGAACGCGAGGAACACCGAAGGGGCGTTTGGTCAGACGTTGTATTTGCGGAAGAACTCCGGGGACATGCAGACGTAGATGGACGGAGAACCTAAGAGGATTTGTAAGCTTTTAGCGACGACGTTCTATTATAGCCGCCGGTTCGTTGAGTGGTCAGGAGCATGCTAAATTCTGATCCGAGGACACTTACCACGAGTTCTCGGAACACACGATCTCCTGCTGTGGTCATCTAACGGGGACTTATTGATAGCCTCCGAGCGGGGAAACGACGGTAGATCCGTTGGCAAGTTCGATTTTGTTATACAGAGTTGGTGGGAACATCGTCTGCAACAATGCGACACTAGAGTCAAAGATCACAGCACCATCACCAGCTGACTTTGCGTGGACGTTGACCTGACTAGGCGGAATGGACAAGAAGGGTCCAGAGGCATGTCAGGGATGTGGGGAGGCGAAGACGAGTCCAGGTATACAGTAGACCTCAGATAAAAACCGAGCTGGAACGACTCGGCCTGTCAGCATGCTTCGTCGAAGCAGACCAAATGGTCACACGTACGACACCGAGAGGAGTGAATTCGACGAAAGACGGCGCATAGCTGTAGGGATCTTGTAGAACTCTGTACGATCCCGATGAGCACACCGAGAACTTTGGATACCATTGTCGAATCGTCAAGCGACGGCGAATTATGATGGTGAGCATTCCTGGAGGCCTGTCCAAATGCTGGAACGAGTACTAAGGAAGAAAGTGGGTTGAAAAAAAGGCTGTATCAGCTGAGGTTTTGATATCTCCCGCCGTGAGGCAGGCATCGCGCAGTCACTTGGCGAAACGACTAAGGGCAATGACGGGTCGCATGGTAAACGTCACGGCCCATTCCCTGCCATACTGCCACAGTGGGTGGGCCATATGGGGACCATGAAGTAGCAGCCCGTGTAACCTCCTAACTGCCACTTGTACGTAGTTTCCGGGCACTGGAAGCCCGAAGTTGCATAGATATCACACCAGCTGGATGCATATTGGGTGAAAATTACTACCGTGAAATAAGGGAAAGAACAGATTTTATTGCAATAATACGAACTGGATGCAGTCCAGCTTGCGCAGACATACGCAACCTGAAGAAGTGTGGCGGCCCCGTCCGAGGTAGCAGCAAGCAGGTTGGCGGTACATGCTAGACCTGTGTTGGAACGAGCTGGGTCCTTCTCAGTTGGGAAGTTGAAAACAAGCATATGCCTAAGCACCCGGGCCGGCGATTGCCGAGCGGTCGGCGTCTCCATCGTCTTTCGTCCCTAGTTGCTACTATTCGAAGTCACGAATTATTTCGATGCAGCATTATTCTATCCCTGCCAGCTTTTCTTTTAACGTAGACCTGACGGACCTCATCCTCACTGCGCTCTCTGATATCCACACCTTAGAGTCATTCGTCTTATCCTCAAAGTTCGTATACAATGTCTTCAATACCCGCCGCGCTTCTGTCCTTCGCGCTGTCATATCTAACCACCTCGGTCCCGCTACCCCACCAGCCCTGCGGCTCCTCAAAGTTATGATGGACGTCGAATCCTATTGGCATGGTTGGCTTGCACCATTGGCGGTTAACAAACTTCCCAGAGAGGAAGATTTCCAACAGAAAGATCTTCGCATCACCGTCACCACGCGAGAAGCCCACATACTTGCCACTAACCACGACATCGTTCAAGAACTCGAATCGCTGTACAGTTGGAGGTGATGGGTTTCTGTGAGTTTACGCGACATTCTCTGCCGCTCATGCCATATACTTCAGAAACAAGGATCCCCGATCGTCCTCGAGTCGGCTCACGTCGCACGAGTCTGAGCGATTCCAAACGGCGTTGTACAGAGTATGGTTCGTTTGCGCGCTGTACGGCCGCTCCGCACCTGCGAATCGCGTCGGGAAAAGCAAGTCAAAGCGTCTCTCAGAGATCCTGAAGAATCTTGGGCGGATGCAGGCCAAGTTCCTGCAAACATTCCCGCCTTCACAGATGGGACCACTTTTGGAGGCATGGAGGTTTATGGTGGACCTGGCGGCTTGGGCCGTTCGGGCCGATTTTATTCCGCACAAAAGTCAGTGGTTGTTTATATTTTTCTGTCCTTGACCCTCAACCCGAACGGAAAATGAAGACCATCGCTCCTTGGAAGCGTATCTCGTCTGGTCAGGTCCTAGCACGACGCTACGGGCCTTCCACGCCAAGTTGACGAACGTAGATCGGAAAGTCGTTCCCGCTCTCTCTGCATCTTATGAGCAGTTTTATGGAGTTTTCAACGCGGCGAGTTCATTCAAGCAACCAAGAATCGGGATCTTGGTACCCCCGGATGAGTGTTTCGTGAACACGTTGAAATGTATGTTCTCGTAACTTGATCTCGGCACGGCTGAGTACAACGTAAGTAGGCCAACAATGCACCCGAGCAGCCTTGTGGAGTGAATCAAGTTGGTGCCCCTCTTATGAGCATGTAACAAATCGGCTGACGTGTTGGCCTTAGACTGGTCTTACTTACGTGGGATAGTCCCGCCTTCAGAGATTTTCGAATTCCTCGAGCTTCCTTGGTGGAACTCGTATATCGACGCAAATGCCTTAGAGAATATCTTCCGCAACACACCTTATTCGCAGCTTATATCCGAAATCTTTTTGCTGCGCTCAAAGGCTTACAGAACTTGGAAACCAGGGCACTGGCTTTGCATGACCTGCCTCCAGACATTCATGCGCGATAATATAGAAGTATTTTGTCGATCTCGGGGATACCTTGAGCATGTTGATCAATGAAACTTCGTTTTTCAGCAAGATCGTGGTCAGACTAAATCTGATATAGACGGGTCCTGGTTTGATTTAATTTCTTTGCGTGACCACGGGATTGTTTGTTTTGCAACTACTGTTCGCTATTACTTGGAGTAATTCCGTTGCACTAACATCCTCGCACTGCAGATACCGTCTGGTTAATGCCTTGCTGTGAAGAGTGTTTCCTTTGGCTGGTCGCTGCGGGACGCTTTCCAGACAGTATAGTGCCATCTGTCAACCCTGGCTTCTTTTGCTGCCAACTCAGAATGAATTCGGCAAGGTACGGGCGGAGGAGAATCGTGGTCGACAGAGCCTCCACGAACAGTGCTTACCGATCAAACAACCATTAGTACCAAACAAACCCCGTAAGGCAAACCACACCACGCACGGTTCGTAGGCCCGATTCATCCATGTGGTCCCTCGGCGCTAGAGACCCGGATCAGCTTCCCAAGGAAGTCGTCGATGGACTCTGCAGTCTGATCGCTACAATCTATCATAAGTCAACCGAGGATGGGCGCCTCCTCGGCTTCTGGGATGTATGTATTCGCGAGACCGTCGGGATGAATAGGCGAAAACCGTCCCCCGAGCTTGCATACCCCGCAACCTGGTGGCCTGTCTCGGCCGCCTCGAACGCCGGATCCAACAGGGAGGCGGCACTCTTGCCATACAGTCACACATGGTCTGAATCAGGTGGGTTCACCGATGACGGGGAAGACTAGAAGGTTGGAAGTGAGTTGGTACACTTCGTCTCGCGTGCGACGAGATCGGAACGGCTACAATGCACCCTCGTTTGTAGTCAGCTACCTCGGGAACGGGTGACGCCGTACACGATGTGCCCCTTGTTCTGCTGAGAGCCTGAGCGACGGGGGAACCGATGAAGCTAGAGGCTCTGGGGACGGCGCGTTAGCATTCAGATTTTGATCGTTACTTTCGCCGCAATCCTCTCACTCACCCGAAAATAAGTACTTTCATCTTTTGTTTAGTATGTCAGTACTGAGGGGGTAGAAAGGCTCTGGAACGAAATTCGTCTCGGGATTACTGTATGCTGCTTTCGCAGGATTCTTCGAAGCTGTACCTGGTAATGGTGAGAGAGCTGACAAGCTGGTTTACTTCAATGTCATTTCCGCGGTATACTAGCATCACGGCAGGCTGTGATCTAGTCTGCACGGATTCACGGATTATCTTAATTTCGGCTCCAAGTGCAGAATATAGATCCCATTACACAGGTGGTCTTTTGAAAGTAATCTGCCAAAAAATCCATGCAGATAGTGATCAATTGTGTCTAAAGACCAGGAAATAAGTTAACTTGCTAGATCATAACTTGGGTGAAGCTCCCAGTAAGAGGTTCCAAGATGACGATGGATGACACGATTGCTAGATGATCCGAACAACAGGGGAAAAAAAAACATGAAAAGATGAGGTCATGCCAGGACTCGAACCTGGGTTTTGGGAAGATGGTATCAGAATCCCAAGTGATAACCGCTACACTACAAGACCGTTAGCTGTGTCGTTTTTAATATGAATATCAACTATTAGACAACAGTGTGCCCTGCGACCCCTGTTCGGATGTCAAGTAGGTGAAGACAAATAGAACAATATGATTGCGATCGCGTCGTTTTGAATCCTCCGTATTGTAACTCGATCCAACGGATGACCGGAGCGCAGATTGCTCACACGCTATACGGAAAATGTCGATTGGACTCAGAAGGCAAGCTAGGGCGCTCTAGATTAACGCCTGGGTGATTGCCTTTTCGCCTACGTTTGTCTCTGAGGGTACCCCGTGTTCCCGGCGCCAGAACATACGATCTGACACCGGAAAGCCTGAGAACCCGAGTGCCACCGCGGTCCACTCATCTACGAGGGAGGGGTGCCATGGTCTGCTAGCACTCTCGTGCGAGGTTAGCTAAAATCGCTGGTTCGGTCAATGGAACTTGACCGGTACGAGTAGGGCATGGGATCACATACATGATACCCATTGCTGGCGTGCCATTGGTTCATCGGGTTGACGTTGAACTGGGTCGACGACTCGATACGTGCCGATGAAAACCTGTGAGATTAGAGTCATCCCACTACCCAGTTCTGGGACGTCACGAAACCTGTCCTTCACCAGGCTCCTGCCCACCAGCACCAAAGCGTCTGGTCAATGATCGAATTGACGTATTCGGTTGACCTGAGCCGGAACACGCAGCCTCGCATAGTGCGACGCGCCGACGCCAAGTATTGCATACCACGGGCACACTTTTCCTTCTGCCCTGGCATCACACGGCACACGACACACGGCACACGCCAGTCCCCAACACAGCGCACCCCGCCGCCATGGCGTCGAACAAGAAAACCAAGTCCTCCCCGAAGCCCAAGTTGGGGGACGATCTAGAAGCACGTGATCACGACGCGTCGACGAATCCACGCGTTTTGGCCAATTTCCCAGGGTTGATCATACCCAATTCGCCTCGCTCACACATACCGCGAACACCTTCGACAACGACGACGACGACGGTAACAAGACCATTCTCGACGACGCCCACCACCACCACCAGTGCTACTACAAACACAACGTCAAAGACACCGACTAATACAAGAGCAAGGACAAAGAGCAGTAGCCATCACAACAGCAAGAGCGAGCCCCCCACCATGTCCATGGAAACGCCCTCTACATCCAAACTAGCCCGCTTCACCCCATTCACGCCCAAGCGACCCCTCTCTGTCGCCTCCGGCAACGATCTCGCCACCCCCTCCATCTTCAACACCGCCAAAAAATACAAGGCAGTCCTCTCGACCGAGTCTCGGATTCGAACCGCTAAACCACCGGTGCACGCATCTCTCGCACCCGTTCCAGGGACACCGACGAAAACCAACGATGGGTCACGCCCCAAGACACCTAACATGCCGAGAGGCGCAAGTCCCGCTCCAGGATTATTCATGGGACCTGGAGACATGTCCATGGATGTGAGTAGGGTCGACCCAGAAGAGGCGCTCGTCGACTTCCAGACACTCGAGCCGGGAGACATCTCAGGGGACGTTGATGAAAACCAGCTACCTACTCCCGAATATGGTAAAGAAGACAAGGTTCTCGTTTCTATTAGGTGCGCTGCTGTTGGCGTTGGTTCCGTGGTAAATGTATGCTTAGTCGATCTTTTTCTTGTTTCAGGATCCGCCCAACGACTGCGCAGGACGCTTGGGACATTTCCGTTTCCAAAGCTATTAAACTTTTGCCACAACATGCTAAAACGACACTCAACCCTCCTCCGGAATTCCATTTTGATGAGGTCCTCACAGGGTCTGAAAATAAACCGATATACAACGCCGTCGCAAGGAGCCACGTATGTGCTGCGATGGAAGGCTACAACGCCGTCATATTCGCGTACGGTCAGACTGCAAGTGGAAAGACCTTCACCCTTGTAAGTGCATTCTGGCAAGTCTCTTGTTCGAGTACTCAATGTGCGCGACAGTCTGGAAATGAAGACCAACCAGGTATCATCCCAAGAGCCATGAAAGATGTCTTTTCTCACATCAGGAGAACACCGACGCGCGAATATCTGCTTCGTTGCTCCTACCTTGAGATTTACAATGAAACCATTTACGACCTGCTTTCTCCCCCTTCGGTGTCTGCGACGCAACCTGTGCAAATCATCGGACAGGGTATCCTGGCACCTCTTCGAGAAGAGGTCGTCACAAGTCTGAAAGGCGTACGTGAAGTGATGGAAAGAGGAGAGAGACACCGCAGGACTGCGAGCACGGATTGGAACGAGAGAAGTAGTCGGAGTCACAGCGTATTCAGGCTTGTGATTGAAAGCAGAGAAAGAGGCGATGGCAAGGCGGAGTCTAGTGGTAGACAAACGCCAGGTACTAGACCACCAACGCCGGGAGGAACGAGATTGCAGACGATCGGAGGAAGGAGTGTACAAATGTCGGTGTTGGTGAGGCCACATTTTACTCTCACATGGAACTGCGCTCAGAAAACTTCGCCCTTAGAGTCTGATCGATCTTGCAGGGTCCGAGAAAGCAACTTCGGACAAGGAGAGAACGCGGGAAGGAAAGTATATCAATACCAGGTATGTTTGTCTCTGACACGCCTTGTGTCGACCATTGGTTGATGGAATCCGTCAGTCTTCTTACTCTTGGAAGCGTCATCGGTACTTTGGCAGAGAATGCCGCCAAGAATAAAAAGTAGGATTGTGCCCCCTGAAATGCAGACAGAAAACTCACCCATTCTTGCTACCAGCGACCACGTCCCTTATCGTAACTCCAAGCTCACGCGTCTTCTTCAGCCTTCGCTCTCTGGAGATGCTCGCATCAGTGTCGTTTGCACTTTGAACCCAGATACTCATGCTGTAACAGAAAGTACAAACACACTGCAGTTTGCGTCGCGCATTAAGCGTGTGCAGCTGAGTGCGAAGAAGAAGGAAGTGGTCGATACAGATGCTCTCATTGAGAGGTACCGCAAGGAGATTGAAGAGCTCAAGACAAAATTAGCAGAGCGAGAGGCAGAGGCACCAGAGAGGAATCGGCGGATGAGCGCACGAGAGGTATGTTTTTCCCTGAACCGCGATCCCTTGGGTCGAGGCGAGCCGTCATGGCTTATTCTTTCGTCTTCTAGCAAATCGACGAATCCAAGGCGATGACAGATCTCAATGCGCGGATACAGCAACTGACGAAACTCATTTTGACGAGTCAGACCGTGGACGAGACCAAAGGGGACGAATCTCGTCCAGCAAGTCCGTCCAAGGTCGATTTCGATATGTCGCCTTACCAGGTCAGTACCCAAATCCTGCGTGCTTGTTGCAGTTTGATAACATGATGTGCAGCTCCAACAAGAGCTTCTTGCTGCTCGACGTCAATTAGAGTCTCAAGCTAACCAAATTCTCTCACTGGAGGCTGCGCTCCTCGCTCGTCCTGAGCTCCCGGCTGACGCACCCGAGACGGAAAAAGACAAGCTAATTGTAGAACAACAAAAGTCTATCCGAGAGCTCGAAATTGTCGTACGCGGGTACGAAGACAACCTCGGCGAACCCCTCCGCCAAGTTCGTGAAGACGTTGAACGCGAGTGGGAGGGCCGGCTGGCTGCGGAGGTGAAACGACGGGAAGAGAAGGAAGTATGGGCAAATGAGCTCGTGAAGCAGCTCGAAAAAGAGAGGAAGGTGAGGATCAAGTTGGAGGAGGAGAGGCGAGCGCTGGCGGCGTTTGTGAGCAAGTTTGATGCGTTGGGATTGGGTGGAGGAAGCGTGCTTCCACCCTCTTCCGTTTCTGGTTCCGGCACTGTATCGGCTTCGGCGCCGTTGGGATTGGGGAGGGCCAAGTCGTATTTAAGCAAGATCGGGTCGGGTGTGCTTGGGGTTGTGGCGGAGGAGACGGAGAGCCCGATGAGGATCGATGTGAAGAGTCAGCCGAGCCTGCTGGATCAGACGCCAGAGGAGGACTGGAGTTTGATGGATGACGTGAGCTTCGAGATGGAGGTTGGAAAGGGGAAACCTGTAAATGGAAAGAGAGCAGCCAGCTCGTTGAAGGAGATCCTTGGGCGCAAGGAGAACATTCTGGTGTAGGATGAATGGAGGGACAGTGGTAGGATTATAATAGGATATGGATTTAAATGTTTTCTGTGCTGGTATGTCTTTTCTTAATTTCGTTCCCCCCTTCTGTAGTTTATTCCACATGTGCTCCGAGTTTTAACGACTGCTGGGCAATCGGTCTATCTCATATGTCGCCATTCTCTCCTAATGAGACGTGTAGCGAATGTGGAAGCCTCGTGTTGACGAAGTACTGTGAGGGTACCCGGTCGACCAGATATAACAGACGACCACATGGCTTCGACGCTCATTTCTCTTCCCAAACTCACTTGGACGTTTGTCCCAGGTTCTAGAATGGCAAGGCAATGTCTGTGCCGGAGGTGGTAGCAGGGTGTATACGACGAGTCCGTGTGACTCTTACCCTGCAAAAACCGACCAAAGCCCTCTTTAACGCTCTTTACTACCCCGAGGCTAGTCCAACTTCTACACCCCAAGAAAGATGGTGGGGTCGTCACGAATCACTGTCGTCGATTCCATATACGGATCCGACGTATACAGTACCCAGATCCCCCCAAACGTCTCACCCTCGTTTTGCCCTGGAACGTTGCTCGCCTTTGCCTAGACGTGCCAGGGTGATTATCGAATCCCTATATTGTGCGATGTCGTTCGATTAGTTCACAACGGTGTTCCGCTGGCGGTATTCTATTCGAGACCCGGTTCCACGGATGACGCGGACGTCCTGTCTGATGGGCACGTCACACGTTGTTCCCTCTCTACGCCCTGACTATCAGCTGGCCGTCCCGACAATGGCATGTCATCTACCACGGGACAGGGTTCACGGCAAGACGAATATGGAAGTCTTGTCGCCACATATCTTTCGCCTGGCGTTGTCCTGTCATGGAATGACACGCTCGCGTCTACTCGTCCGCTTGGTGCTGGTCCGATGGTGACCTGCTGTCGTGGTGTCTTTTCATTTCCGTCGGTGCTTCGTTACGGGTGCTCATGGTTTCAGGTGGACTTGGTTCGTGTGTCTCCTGGATAGGTTTCTCCTCGCCCCCTTGGATAGGTTTTTTTAAAATGGCTACATAACAAACCATCACCCAACCGGTGCACGCAGACATGGATCGATGGCAACACACGAGACATGCATGTTCATTCTCGCATTTCTGGTCAAATGATCCCCGGAGGACGAATCACAAGCTGTCACAAGTTTCGAAAATGATAATCAACTCCACTCTCTTGGGTCCACTTTCCATCGATGCCTGTAAATCGCTGCGAGGCAGTGCTCATCGACATCTCCCAAAAAGGATTAGCCTATTCGGTGCTATAGGGTTTGATGAATGGAAGGTCTTTCAATTCAGTATTGCAGTGGGGAGACGGTACTCCTCTGATCCTGTTGGATAGATCATCAGAAGGGCCCGACGGAAATATGGTGTCACCCAAGGGACAAGGGATCCAGGGGAACGTCGATACGCGGACGAAGATCCGGGTCAACTGGGTATTGGTCCAACAGCTGCGCGCGTACCCAAGATCATCGATAACCCCAAAACCGATATATCGTGTTGTACTCGTCTGCTCGCCGGGGATGGTGCCTCGTCGTCTTTTTTCTCCCTTCTCGTTCATTGTTTCTTTGCTCAAATTTGCTCTTTAGTTCCTTTTGCGCTGGGGTCGTCTGACGGACTAAGAAGGGACAAATCACCCCGTAGTGACCGTCCGGAATGAGTGATGGGCCACACGCAGCACCTGTCAACTTGATCCGCGGATAATCTCTAGAATATACCTGGACGACGATATATCAGCTTCGCAGGAACGTCGTAAATAACACCAAATAGGGGTCTCCGAGAGGTATAAGATCCCCCCCCTGCCCTTGAGATGTACTCATTCTCCAGTCCATCCACATCCAAGTAACTTGTTCTATCACTCCCACCTAAAACATCATGCAGACCGTGAGTGATGGCCGACCTTTTCTTTCGTGCGCTGCCGACGAAAGCGTTGGACTATGCCATTCAGGTTACCTCCATCCCCGTCAACGAGACGTGCTGCTCCAGCACCAAGACTTGTAACTGCACCTCTACGTATGTCTCCGATTTCTCGCTTACCGGCGAACCTCGTCATTGATCGCCCGCGCCGCCTTTTTTTCTCTCGATTTAGTTGCACCTGCAAGTGCGGTGACTGCAAGCACTAAACTGCCAAGCATGCAGCTGGTGTTTGTACCAGCCACAAATCCGAAGAACCGCGTGCTTCTCTCTGGTTTCCTTTATTCTCGGTTCCCGCCATGGCGTGTATTGTGAGTGTATGAGTAGCTAGACGGGGGTCGGGCGAGGACACGGGCAGTGTGAAGATCCTTTGTGACTACGTATGGTGTACACTGTCAGATGCAGGGTGGCTCATCCAATCTGATCATGTCACCACCTTTTTTGTCGTTTGTGGGCCATTCCATACTCGCCGTCCGTCCTCAGTTGAGGCTTTCCTTCAAACGTACGGTCAACGGGTCATTGCCTCGTTCTACTGGAACTTATCTCGAGTGGCTGTACGGGCAACCGGGTGGCGTTTATGAATTATCCATGAGGATTCTACAGCCGATTGATCGGAAACAATGCTAGATAATCGTTGGTTCAGCAATCAAAGAACTCCATCCCACCTGAGCTCCGAAATACATGTGTGACTCCCTGACAGCGAGCACACACGCACCAACCTTCCTGATGCTCCAGGCCAGGGCCTGGTCCAACCTCGAGTGGGCCCTTTGAATTACTCTGGATTTTGTCTTGGCCTCGGTCTAGGTCAGGGCTGGCATCCTAAAAGTTGAAATATGAAGTGAGGAAGCGAGTCGGAGGGTGATGAAAGATGGCTGGAGAGGGGCTGGAGGGATCAGACGACATCGCGTTACGATTCCGACAGTCACCTCGAGGGGTCATTAACCCGCCTCAGTGATACGCGCAAAGGACGGGACCACGATTGGCGACTCGGATGGTTCAAGTTAGGATATATCAGAGGACACCGAGGAGGGTTCGGGAGACCACAGTGGTGTCAATGCAGGCAAGCCTGATTTGGAGGAAGGCCTGAACGCATCGAGTGCAATTGCACATATAATACAGTAACTGACATGACGACCTGATGACACCATGTAGCTGTAGTCAACTTATTCCCGTTGAAGTCCTGGTACACAGACTCCGGTAGCTCTTGGTGAAACTTGTCGATGCTATACTAAGTAGTCAGCAACCCCGCTGAAGAAGGCCCCGGTGGGTGGAAGGGGACGTTCTGGTGTAAGTTGAATGGATGGAGCTGAATTAAATTACTTACATACATAATGCTTTCTTTGCTGACCCGTTTCTTGTTTCTTTTGTATTTGTTCACTCTTTTTACGTGTGCCCCGAATTTTTAACGACTGCGAAACAATCGGTCTACGTCGTATGTCGCCACCATCTCCTGGGTCCTAATCAAGCATGTAGCGAATAGAAGCTTTAGTGAGTCATGGTAAATAATAACAACCTCGTGACGACGACTGAGGGTACACCCCCGGTCGACCAGATATAAGAACGAACCTCAGACGACCATGCGGTTTCGACGCCCGTTCAACTCTTTCCCCACACCCACTTGGACGCTCTTCCAGTCTTTCTGTTTCTCTAGAATGGTTAGGCCAACGACCGTGCCTAAGGTGGTTGCGGGGTGCGCATAGACATAATCCTGAGTGTATAGGATGAGTCTGTGACTCTTACCTTGCGATCCGACTGAAGCTCTCTCCTGAAGCCCTGAGCTCCCCGCTACCTCGAGGCCGCTTTGACTCCTACTCTCTAGAAGCCATAGCGCGGTCGTCGCGACTCATCATCGTCGATTCCATATATGGGTCGTAACTTCCTACGGCTGGGTCTTCCAAACCATCCCCGGGTTTAGCCTTGGAACGTGCCTGTTGTCTAACATCGTATACGTTGAAGACGATCACACCCTGGACCAAACACTGTCACTGCGCAGGGGGAGACCACCCTCCAGATGTTGCCACGACGCAAGCTTCTTTCTATTTTTGGGAGGCTCTGCGTGTGCTGCGTCTTCGCTTGATGCCGTCGTTCTTCCATCACAGGGTCCAACGAAGGTGGCTTAGGCGACCTTTACACCTTAGACTGGGTGGGAAGTACGCGGCGCCTGTTGGCAGACATGTCAAGAGAGACAGGTTCCCATCGTGCGCAATATTGTTAGATGGTTCGCAACGGTGTTCCGCGTTCCGCGGTCACTAGCCTATTCGAGACTCAACTCTATGGATGATGCAATAGGCAATCACACATAGCTCGTTGTCTCACTGTCAACCAACCATCTCAACAATGGCATGTTATTTGCCACTGAGCAGGGGCCCAACGTTCCTGAGTGGAGTCACCGGGTGGACAATAGATCCCGTGTAATTCCATAAGAGAAGTGCGCCGGACGGAAGATTGCGGTGAGGCGTATGCGTGTTGCAGATAAGTAGACTTCCAGATTTGTATTGGTGTTGCCTGTGCGGTGTCTGATCCAATAGCGGCCTGTTGTCGTAGTTAACTTCCTCTTCCCCATTAGTACTGGGGTGTTCTCGTGCACGACCGTGGTATCAGTGGACTTGGATCGGAAGGTTCTTCATCTCCGCCCCCTCGAGTAGGGCTTTGAAAAATGTCTTCATGAGAAACCATCACTTTGACGGATCTGACGCATACAGACTCGGACACGGAAACAGCATGCACGTCGTGCTCATTTACTACACACATCTGGTCAAACGATGCCCAGCGCACGAGTAACAAGTGTCGAAAGCTGGAAGATAACTTCACACTCTATACTTGGTGGCATTGGTTTATCTTAATGCCTGTAAATCACCGCGTGGTAGTGCTTACCAACAACGTTCGAACGTTTCTCCCTGCTGAGTTATGATTCGGTGCTATAAGGTTTGACGCATGGTTAGTCTTTCCTCTGTATCACAGCAGGCGGGTAAGCTGTAGACCCGATCCTGTTCGGCGCATCACCGGAAGGACCCGACAGAAATAGGGTGACATACCCAGCGACAAGGTATCGAGAGGAACATCACAATGGCAAGTCTCATCACACAGGCTCCATGGACACATTAGGAACTGTTCTTGGAATTGCACCAGATTTGTTTCCCTGTCAATTGTCAATTATACCGTATGTCTGAAACCATGTAAACAGGTAAATTATTCTCACAAAACTGCTGTTTTTGTAGGCTGACATATTAATGGAATTTCTAGGTTTTCATACGAAGATTACAACGGTTTCCAGATCATATGATCTTTCCAGCTACCTCAGGTGACTTGGACGATGATCTGGGCCAGCTGGGTATTGATCCAACGACCATGCACGTGCATGCAAGATCATTGATAACCCAAGTTGTACTCGCCGGGCCCACGACGCTCCATCTCCTTTGTCTCCCAGCATGTTCCTGGGTTCTTTATTATTTTTGTTTCTAGTCCTTTCCTGGTATCTCCATGAAGAACAGTGAAAGAATGATGATTGTCACCTCACCTCGTTTTGGCTTACCCGGGGCCATCTGACAGAATAAGCAAGCAGGTCACCCCATAGTAGCCCCGTGCTTGATCTCCAGAATACTCCAACGACGATCCCTCTAAAGAGCGTCGTAAATAAAACCAAATTGGTGGTTGCAAGAGGTATAAAATCCCCTCTCCCTGCCCTGAACGTACTCATTCTCCAGCCCATATACATCCAAGCAACTCGCTCTATCATCCTCACGTACAGCATCATGCAGACCGTGAGTGATGCCCTGCTTTTTTCTTCTTTCGTGTGCTGTCGATGACGTGACGGCTGGTGCATGCGTTGTGTGGCGTTCTTGCAGGTCACCTCCATCCCCGTTAACGAGGCGTGCTGCACCGGCGCCGATACCTGCAACTGCAGCTCTACGTACGTCTCTACCCCTGCCCACCAGCGAACCATGTCGTTGATCGTACGCTTCCCCCTTTTTTCTCGATCTAGTTGCACCTGCAAGTGCGGTGACTGCAAACACTAAATGGCCAAGCGTGCACCTGGCGTTTGTTTCAGCCACAAGTCCAAATAACCATTGGTTTTT
Organism: Boletus subgraveolens; assembly: GCA_038092555.1. Taxonomy (NCBI): domain Eukaryota; kingdom Fungi; phylum Basidiomycota; class Agaricomycetes; order Boletales; family Boletaceae; genus Boletus; species Boletus subgraveolens. The sequence goes on along the minus strand of JBBPQP010000443.1, from coordinate 7,211 downwards.
CCTCAATTTCCTTTATTCTTGGCTCCCGCCATGGCGTGTATTGTGAATGTATGAGTGGGTTCGTGCGAGAGCTCAGGTGGTGTCGGTGGAATGGCGGGGACCTATTACGTTTATGTACGGTGTACACTGTCAGATGTGGGGCGACTCATCCAATCTGATCATGTTATCACCTCTGTCGCCGTTTGTCACTTATTCCAAACTTGCCGTGCGTTGCCAGGTGAGGCTTTCCTCCTCGTGTGCGATTCAATGCGTCATTCAGTTGCCTCGTACTGGAACGTCTCTCAGGTGACGACAACATCTATTCATACGAATGTCTCTACGCAACCGGCAAACCAAGTAGTGGGGCACATAAAGCTAGATAATCAGACTCGTAAAGAGTACTCACCAAGGACGACTCAGGATGAGCCAGTCTCAATAATACGTATCAAGGACGACCGTGACGGGAGATGTCCACGATCAGGAAGGTCCCGGAAGAGGTGATACGGACAGCAGGACAACGACTTGGTCCGGTTGCGATTAGCTGAAATTGCACTGTAACTGCTGGTTGAGGAAGATTTGTGTCAGCACGAGGGTCAGGAGGATAGGACGACCGCGAGTTCACCTGTCGCGGCTAAGCCGACTCAGGCCCGATCCGTGTGCGCGACTTTAATTTACCATACTTGGACATTGCTCGAGTGTCACACCAATCCTCGCTTGCCACATCGTGCCATAGTGCTTTCGAAGTTGATTGATGTTGCAAGGACATTGGGTTGAAGGAAAATATTTCAGTGCAGGATATATTAACGGACGGAGACAGTGTCGAATTGTGGATGAAGATGTGGAATGGTTTCTGTGCTGCAGCATGTTTTTCTCACATTTCTTCTTTTTCTATCATCCGGTAGTCTTTCGCTCTTTTTCACTATGTGCCCCGAATTTTTCAGACCGCTGGGCAATCCGTCTGTATCATACGCCGCCATTATCTCCGAATCAATAGACAGCTGTCTCCGCATCCTAGCGAATGGAAGTTTTATGGCTCGTGACGATGACTGTGAGGGTACCCCGGCCAAACCCATAAAACCCCGAGTGTCATGCAACCACGCTGTTTCGACGTTCATTTCTCTCTCCCCCCCAAAAAAACCCGCTGGGATGTTCATTCCAGTCCTTTCTCCTGCTCTGGGATGGCCAAGCCAATGTCTGTGCCCAAAGTGGTGCAGGCTACACTTCGACATGATCCTGTGTGTAGGATGAGTCCGCAACTCACCTTGTGATCCGACCCAAGCACTCTTCAGAGGTCTCTGCTATTCTGAGGCTGATCCAATCCTACTCTCCAAAAAACATGGCGTAGCCATCTCGCATCGCCCATTGTCGATTGCATATCCGGTTCGTGTCCTATGGCCACGTCTTCCAAAGCATCTCTCCAGGTTTTGTAGCGTTGCTCACCTTATTTCCTAGCATCGTCTGCGTTGGGGATGGCTATTCCCTGGATTGGACGTTGTCAATGGAAGCGGAGGACCATCCGGGCCCCTTTGATCAGGATTTTGCTTGGAAGACGACGTGGGCCTCTTTCCATTTTTGGCAGGCTCTGCGCGTGCTGCGGCGCTGCGCTTTCACTCGACGCTGTCGACGTCCTTTCATTAAAGGGTCTAACAAAGATAGCTTAGGCGACCTTTACACCTTATACTGGGTCGGAAGTACTCAGCGCTTGATGGCAGACGTGACAGGAGAAACACAACTTCCCAACCTCGCGCGATATCGTTCGGTGGTTCGCAACGGCGTTCCGCGGTCAGTAGCCTATTCGAGACTCAACACAGATGACGTGATGGGCCATTACACATAGCTCGCGGTCTTTTGCTCCAACTATTAATGGCCATCCCAACAATAGCATGTCATCCACCGCGAGCAAGCGCAACGGCAGGACGGATCTGGAAGTCTTGGCTACAGCATACGACATGCCACCGCACATCTCCCGCTTCGTACAGTTCTCCCATGGAACCATGCTCAAGGCTGTATTGTCCACCTGATTACTCCACTCAGGAACGTTGCGCCTGTGGAATATCTGATCTTGGCGGCCTGCTGCCAGCCTGTCGTGGCGTCTTCTTCATCCCCGTCTGTGCAGTTCTTCTGGGGTGTTCTCGTACACACCCCGTATCGGGTGAACTTGGTTTAGGTGGTTGGTTTCTAGATATCCCTCACCTGTGCCTCGAATGTGATTTAGAAAATGGCTACGTGAAGAATCATCACCCCCCGCCGATCTGATGCACACAAGCATGAAGCGACGACAGCACCCGCGATGTATTCTTTTACGCATGTCCGGTTATACGATGCGTATAGGACGGATTCTGGGTTCCGAATGGTGCAGATAATACCACACCCGCGGACTTGTTGCATGGGCTTTACCACCGCAGTTGAGCTGGGTTTTCCCATAATACCTCTAATCGCCGTGGGGCAGTGCTTTTTACCCCAAGACTTCAGTCTTCGTGGTGTAACCTTTCACACATGGACAGTTTTTCATCTGGATGCGGTGGCAGATGGTCACACGCCCAGCGACAAGGCATCTAGAGCAACACCGAAACACAGGGATCCGGATCAGCTGGCTATCGGCCCAACGACTGCGCGCGCACGCAGGATCATCGATAACCCCAAACCGATGTATCACGTTTTACCCCCGCGGAACCCTGAACGCCTCATCATGTTTTGCTTCCCTCTTATTCTTTGTTTCGTTATCACTTCCTTTTCTATTCATTTCCTCTTTCTCGGATGTCTCCATGAGGATCAAAGAGCCAAGGAAAATATAAGCTTATAATCGGTTTACTGTATCCAATCCATCCCGTTTTGGCCCACGCTGGGGTGCGGAACAACCTGGGGGCAAGTCATCGCCTCTACAGGAGCGCCGTAAATAACACCAAATGGGGGTCTACGAGAGGTATAAAATCCCCCCCTCCTTGCCTTGGACCTACTCAGCCTTCAGTCCATTCACATCCAAACAACTCGCTCTATCATCCTCACGTACAGCATCATGCAGACCGTGAGTGATGCCCTGCTATTTCTTTCTTCCGTGCGCTGTCGATGACGTGATGGCTGATGCACGCGTTGTGCGGCGTTCTTGCAGGTCATCTCCATCCCCGTTAACGAGGCGTGCTGCTCCGGCGCCGACACCTGCAACTGCAGCTCTACGTACGTCTCTACCTCCCGCCCACCAGCGAACCACGTCGTTGATCGCACATTTCCCCTTTTTTTCTCGATCTAGCTGCACCTGCAAGTGCGGTGACTGCAAGCACTAAATCGTCAACCGTGAAACTATCGTTTTTTTTCCGTTTCATCCCACAAAAAAAACAAAAAAACAAACCTTTCTTCCCAATTTCCATTTATTTTTCGGTTCCCGCCATGGGGTGTATACTTAGTGTGTGAGTGAGTGGATGGCGGTGCGAGAGCTCGGGTAGTGTAGGCGGAAATGGCGAGAATCCTTTGTGTCTATGTATGGTGTACGCTGTCAGGTCCAGGATCATCCGATCTGACCATCTTACCATCTTTGTCATCCTTACCGGTTGCTCCATACTCGCCGGGACTCCGTCTCAGATCAGCAAAACGGCTAGCGTTAGCCGACATAGCCGATGGTCAAGACCAGTCAGGACCAGTGACTACCCAGCTCACAGATTAGTAGATGAGCTTTCCTCCCAGTGTACGACTCAATGCGTCATTGCCTTGTCCTACTGGATCGTGTCCCAAATGGGTGCTTGGCGCTAGAAAATCAGATTAACCAAATAGCCCCCTTTTATCCAAGTCCATTTGCTTGTGCATTTTTTTTCGACATTTCCCGTGTATTTCGACACGGGCGAACTGTTGGCGTACTCCACTGGGTACTTAGTAAGCGTGATGTATAGAAGCAAGTTGTCGCGTCGGAAGTAATTGTAATCTAGTAAAACCCGTTACTGATAGCCAAAAAATCCACTTTTTTGTATTCGTTTGCTTCGAGTTTTAACAATCGTCGAGCAATCGGTATACGTCAATTGCATGTCGCCGTCATCTCCTAATAAAAAAGGCTGCTGTCTCTGCGTCCGAGCGAATGGAAGCTTCTCAGAGGTCACGCTCACCTCGTGACCACGACTGGGGGGGTACCCCCTCTCAAGTGAATATAACGACGAGTACCCTCGCTGCTTTGACATTCCCCCCCTCCCCTCCCGAATCCACTGGGACATTCGTTCCAGTCTTTGCTCTTCCTCTGGAACGGCCAGGTCAACGACTGTGCCTAAGGAGGGTGCGAGGAGCACATCAGCATGGTCCTTTGCGTATAGGACGAGTCTGTGTGACTCTTACCCTGTGATCCGACTCGAGCCCTCTCCTGAGCGCTCTGCTACCTACAGGTTGCTCCGACTCTTGCTCTCTAGAAGACACGGGACGGTCATCGTGATTCGCTATCGTCGATTCCACATGCGGACCTTATCCTATGGCTTAGGTCTCAGTGCGAAACATCTCCTGTGTTTTGGCCTTGGAACGTCGCCCGCCTTTGTCTAGTGTCGCTTCCGTTGTCGACAACAAGTTTGGATTGGAGAGCATCACTGGGGAAGGGGGGAACCGTCCCCCTCTGGATATCGACGGGAGGACGACAGGCTGCTTCCTATTTTCGGCAGGCTCCGCGTGTATGCTGTGGTGCTGCGTGTTCGCCTGACGCTGCCGACACTCTTCCATCAAGTGGTCCTACGAAGATGACTTAGGACCTTTGCGCTCCAGACCGGGTACGGGGTATGCGATGCTGGTTGGCAGAAGTGTCAGGAAAAACACCGGTTCCCTATCACGCACGATGTTGTTCGATGGTTCACAAGCCATTCGAGACTCGACCCCACGCTGTCTGATGGGTCATCACACATTCCTCATGGTCTTGTCTCTTTGCGCCCCAACCCCCATCCCAACAATGACATGTCATTCGCCACAGGGCAGGGCCACAGCAAAATGAACCTGGAAGTTTCCTCGTCTGCAGCAGGATGTGTCGCCGTACATTTTCCGTCCGGCGTCGTTCCTTCATGGAATCACGCGCGAACTTTACTTGTCTATCTGGTGATCACACTCATGAACGTTCGACCTATGGAGTATCTGATTCGATGGCGGCCTGCTGTCGCGGTGCCTTCTTCATTCCCGTTGGTACTTCTCCGATATGAGGTGTTCTCATGTACACCATGTATTGGGTGGACTTGGTTCGGTTGTTTCCTGGTCACTTCTCTATTCGCATCCGCATCACCCCGACCGATCTGATGCACACAGACATGGAGCAATGACAGCACACGCGCCGTGTTAACGCATATCCGGTTAAATGATGCCCAGAGGACAAGTCACGAGTTTCGCAAGGTGGCAGACAACTCCACTCTCTTGGCTGCCTGGTGGGATGGGCTTTCCCTCAATGCCTCTTAATTCCCATGAGGAAATGCTTATCAAATTCGAATGTTTCTCCCGAAGAGTTAGATTCGGGTTCCATCAGGTTTCACGTTGTTACTTTCATCAATATTGCTGTGGCAGGCAGGTAAGCTGTGGAGCCTTTGTCCTCCTGATTCTCGTTGGACAAGTATGGGCCGGTGTGAATAAGTCACCAGAAGGGCCTGACGGGGATAGGGTCGCACACCCAGGGACAATGTATCCGGAGACACACCGAAAGCGGACAAAACAGCTAGCTATCGGTCCAACCACTGTGCACGCGCGCATGCAAGATCATCGATAACCCCAAACTGACGTATCGCGTTGTGCTCCCGGGGATCACTGAACGCCTCATCGCGTTTTTCTCTCTTGCTGTTCTTTGTTTCCTTACTCTTTCCTTTTTTACTTTTCTTCTTTCTCGGATATCTCCACAGGGCCGATGAAACGGGATCAAACCACGTTTATCATCCTACCCCATTTCGGCATAAGCTGGGGTCGTCTGATGGAAGAAGTGGTGAACTTAAAGTCACCCGGTGGTGGCCGTGTGGAATTAAATACGCCACACGCGGCGTCTGCCGACCTGATCTCCAGAATGTCCTGACGACGAGACATTGCCTTTGCAGGAGCATCGTAAAAAACACCAAATAGGGGTCTGCGAGAGGCATAAAATCCCCCCTCCTTGCCCTGGACGTGCTCATCCTCCAGTTCATACATATCCAAACAACTCGCTCTATTATCCTCACGTATAGCATCATGCAGACCGTGAGTGATGCCCTGCCTTTCTTTCTTTCTTTCGTGCGCTGTCGATGACACGATGGCTGATGCACGCGTTGTGCGGCGTTCTTGCAGGTCATCTCCATCCCCGTTAACGAGGCGTGCTGCTCCGGCGCCGACACCTGCAACTGCAGCTCTGCGTATGTCTCCACTCCCCGCCCACCACGAATCACGTTATTGATCGCACGCTTTTCCTTTTTTTTTACAATCTAGTTGCACCTGCACCTGCAGTGACTGCAAGCACTAAATCGTCAACCGTGAAACCAACGTTTTTTTCTTCCCTCGTCTCGGCCCACAAACACAAAAAAATAACCATGTTTCTTCCTCTGATTTCCTTTATTTTCTCGGTTTCCCGCCATGGGGGTGTATACTTAGTGTGTGAGTGAGTGGATGGCGGTCCTTGCGAGAGCTCGGGCAGTGTAGGTGGAAATGGCGGGGATCCTTTGTGTTTATGTATGGTGTACGGTGTCAGGTTCAGGGTGGCTCATCCAATCTGATCATGCTACCGCCCCTGTCGTCCTTGAAACTTTATCGGCCTGCTGTCCGTCTTCAGGTAAGCCTTTTCCTTCCAGCATAGGATTCAATACGACCTTGCCTCATTGTACTGGAGCATGTCTCAACTTTCAAGTGACCGAGAAACGTCTATTTACGAAAGTTTCGCAGTATGGCCGACAGACCGAATAGTCCGGTACACGACGCTACCAGGATGATCAGAATCATCATCAAAGAACACCGCCATATCTAAACTCCGAAACACGCATGTGACCCGACCACGCACTTGCCATACCCTTTCCCTCCCCCTATCCCCACTCCATAGATCATCGAATCCCTTTTGTCACTCTCGCGCCCAACATGGCAAAACATACCATGACGATCGACCACGCCCACCCGATGCCCCACCGTCTTGCCCATGTCGAACCATTCAGCGCCGTAAAGAGCGTACTGACGACGACGGGACCGACTGCCCGTCCGAGGCACATGGCCAACTGGACGAGACCATTGCTTCGACCGAGAGCTGACCCCGACCCCGTTCCCTTCCCAGTCGCAACTTCATT
>JBBPQP010000442.1:0-25827 GCA_038092555.1 Boletus subgraveolens | reverse complement strand
TTTACGTAGGTTGAAACGCCATCTATCGCGATGAAGCCCAGATAAATGTCTATGTTCGGTTGGGTAAGAGAAAGGTAGATGAAAGGAAATGTGCCGCTGAACAATCAGATCCTCGGACCCCAGCTGCGCTACGTGACGTAAACTACGTAGTAGCCTTTCTGTTCGCGTGGTCTACTACGAGAGTCTCCAAAGTGATTGCTATAGCTAGGCTATAGCCACACAGTCTTCACACGTCTCCTCAGAACCTCTTTTGGTACGGATGGTAAGGACTTGTTTGGTTTCGACCTTCTCCCATTTCCGATTGGGGCTATAAATTCCAGTTCCCAGAAAAAAAATAAATGTATTCCCTCCCTGCTTCAAGTCCCGCCATTCCTTCTCGGTCACCAGCTCCGTCGGTCTGATAATTGATGATACCAGGTACCGCCCACTGGGAAAAGAGTAAAAATCTGGTATCATATATGACCTAAACGTTCTCAAAGAACCTCTTGTTCTCCGAGCCAGGACTGAGTGTGAGACGCTCGTGTGTAGTTCCTTCCAACGAATCGCTGCTCGAGATGACGGGATATGGTGGGATCCGCGAAACATTGATGGAATTGCCGCTAACAACGCTAATATTTAGGATAGTCTCGAGCTGTTCTGGGAAGGCGCTTACTATCGTGAGGTTTTGATAAGCAGAATCAGCATTACAAGATACCAATAAGCTGCGTGCCACTATGCAGCATACGGGTACATCAAGTCCACCATAGCAAGATCATGTTCCGTAGTAATGATGCCTCCTCCTTTGACGCCGCTTGGCCTCTTGAATCCATAGCCAAGATCCGGATTCACGAGGAACGGATATTTCGCCTTGTTGGTTTCCCCTGCCCAGTCAAAGTCAACTAGACGGACAGACAAGGCATGTCCATGCCCAGTGTCAGGACGCTTCACAAGAACATTCTGACCCTGTTGATGGAGAGCCGACACATGCTCCCTGACCTTGTCACGAACTATGCGCTGCTCAGCTTGTCGATGATCTTCAGGCCCGATACCCAGTCCGGTTCCTCAAGCAACTCCATCACGACGACAGACCAGCCACAGGATAGTATGTCGCGGTGACCAAGAAACGTGGGAGCTCCGTCTTTAGCTGCAGACGCCAGATGAGCGTCTTTCGAGTATGTTTGAACGAACTTAACGAGTATTCGCTTCTTGTCGTGGATGTGTTGGCAGATGTAGAGAAGGCTACCGCCGTCTATCCGGCGAAGGTACTCGTATTCGCGAGTCTCGGCTGGCGTGGTAATTGTATTGTACTGCGTGATCCACGGGTAGCGGGTGTCCGCAAGTGACTGGGGCATGGTGCGCTCATAATATTCCTTCAAGGCAGTGGCGGAGTTCTTCAACGCTCCAAACGTCTTCGCACAACGGACCTGCAAGTCGATATCCGTTTGGTGATAGAACATTGGGAGCATGGGTCCCAGAATGTTCACGTCGAACTCCTCTGTCAGCATGGATCCAGCGAATCCGAGAATAGGTCCTACATACCGGATCAGAGGGGCTGAGGCGAGATAATAGGAAGCGCAACGTACCGTTATAAAAGATGTGAATGCAGGGTAGGGCGCGCAGGTCGTCGGGGTGTGCGCGAAGCCACGATTGCGTGGCAGCCAGATGGTACGCAGCCGCCCGGATATACGGATCCCCCTTGGAGGCGCTGAAGTTCATCTTCGCCTCAGAAATGAGGTACGAGAGGGTATCGACGGGTGCATCTCCGTCAGTCGTGTATTCGGTCCCTTCAATCTTTGCTTCCGTCAGGCTTATGCCGTACTCTCTCATACACGCCCGAAACTGCGCCTTCCGATCCCTTTCATCCCCAAAGAACTGGCGCATGCAGTGAGACAGGTTCAAGATGAACATGAGATCTTCATCACTCGGTTCATAAGTTTTGCATTCGGAAACAAAAGTAGCGAAAATGCGATGTGCGAGAACGAGTGGGAAAGGGCTTTGATTTTCGTCCGGCCGACCACAGCGGATACGTGGCTCGAGCTGCTTTTGGTAGTGCACCCGGTGATTGGAGGGGGTCGCGATCATCGATGGAATTTGCATCGGGCGTGTCGCAAAGTCGTGTCGGATGCGTTTGTTCACTTCGTAAGGATCCTCGGGATGTTCACGTTTTTTACTTCTAACGGAGCCGGTTAAGCCGGGACGTTTGAGGCCCGGCTTGACGACTACACGCGGCCACTGAAAAAATGGAACATCATTGAAGACCCTTTCCAACAACTCATTCCCTTGCAGAAGTCGACCCGATCCTAGAGCACTAAGACGCTCGCGGAGCTTGGCCTCTTCATTTACTGGAATCTTGTAGAGTTTCAAGCGATCAGGGGATAGACCAGCAAGGTCTTCCCCGTATGCCCCCTTGATCGCATTTTTGAGGCCGTTAACGCTGGCTTTCATTGATATTTGGACTTCAAAGGAGTTTTCAAGCTCTGCCCCTCGAATCCAACACTGGACAGACAAACCAAAGTTGTCTAGAAATGTAAAGAATGATCGTCATTGAAGCCAAGTTCGAATCGCGAGTGCCACATACCGACGATGAGGTGGAGTTGGTAGTCGGCAGGCAGTGGCATGAAAATAGTTGACAACTTCTGCGAATCCCGCAAAGGTTTCCCCAGACTGGAGATGGCGCGAGCGCCAAGAATACCTTCAAGAGAGTCATCTTCGCCGTATGTGAGGGAAACCTTGTAAAGAGCGAGATTTCTCGCATCTACGTCGCGGAAGCTTACTGAGTTCTTGTTCTTGATGACTTCTTTGAGGGCTGCAACAGTATTGGTGCTCGAAATTTCGATGGGGCAAACGTCACCAGTCGTGTCACCGCGCACCCAGCAGTTAAGGGTCATGTCCGGCGGGACGACGGCGACAGGGGGTTCAGTCACGCTTGAACCTGTGAAGCGAAGTTGGTCGTCAGAAGGGCAATGGAATGCCTTGATAAGGGCGCGCACTAGAATTGGGCCTGTCGACAACGATAAGCCACTTCCCTCCCTTTGGGAAAAGTTTGGATACTTCGGCTTGTGAGTTAAGGCGCGATTTGTCTTCCAATGACAGCTGCTTGAGCTCGTTTTTGAGGTGTTCGTCATCATCCCCGGGGATAGGGATGGAGTAGAGCCGGAGATGTTTTGCAGCCACATCGCGGAACTCAGGTGTCTTTTCTTTTATAATCTCCTTGAGGACCCCGACGGTCTCCGTCCTCGAGATCTTGACAGGAAAGAGGTTTTCAACATCGTCGTGGTAGACCCAACACTGGAGCGTGATCGTTGCCATCTTGTGGTTCAATTCCAAACCTCCGAAAGCGCGTCGTCAGTTCTATGGCAGATTCGTCATAGGGGTCCATAGCGGACAGATTCGTCCGAATTCCAAGGGTACACTTACTAGTATAGGAAATGACTATGCATGTTTGTACGCTTTGCGCTTGACCCTAACCATATGCTTGTCAACTTCTCTGCTCGCCATGGACCCACTATGACAAATCTGCCAACAATCGGACTCCTGCGCTACGTGACGTAAACTAAGTAGTAGCCTTTCTGTTCGTGTTGTCTACGGGAGTCTCCAAAATAATTTCTATAGCTAGGCTATAGCCACACAGTCTTCACGCGTCTCCTCAGAACCTCTTTAGTACGAATGGTGAGGACCTGTTTAGTTTCGACCTTCTCCCATTTTCGATAAGGGCTATAAATTCCAGTTCCCAGAAAAAAACAAATGTATTCCCTCCCTGCTTCGAGTTCCGCCATTCCTTCTCGGTCACCAGCTCCGTCTGTCTGGTAATTGATGATACCAACCGCCCACTGGGAAAAGAGTAAAAATCTGGTGTCACATATGACCTGGACGTCCTTAAAGAACCTCTCGTTCTCCGAGCCGGGGCTGAGTGTGAGACGCTCGTGTGTAGTTTTCTCGACCGGTTCTCTGTGGATATGCAGCATCATCTCTACCAAGAGAACCTCCAATTCGAGTCCTTTTTTGGTCACAGAATAGAAGGGGTAGCCGACGTCCCATGGTCGATTGGCGAGACGATCTGGACTCGTCATGAGAGCGGCAGTGGCATTGGTCAACGCTCGATAACCGACGGGTGACACGGGGAATGAAGTGGCGTATGGAGAATGGGGGCCTGCCCATGCAAATACCTGCCATTCGCGACAATCGTTGACGATCACCTCCATGAGACGACGGAAGGCCCGCTTCCCTTCTCCATATGCAATGGGCATGCTGATGTCAAAGATTCCCAAGAGCGAATACGCCACGTCTTCGGCTCAGGTCGTTTTCCGGGTAGATGCCCAGAGCATCTTCTCTCTCACGCTGAGGAGGCCGGGGCTGAAGTAGCGGAGATTACGATGATCGATGCCGGTGATTTCAGAGATGACGTGCATGATTTCGTTGTTTTCCTTGTCGTTCGGGAAATTGCTAAGAGGTAACCAGTCTGCGCCGTAGAACTTGATTTTCGCTGGAGCGAGCAACTCCTGGAGAGTCCATCCTCTTGTGAACCAGGGATCGTTTCGGATGCTGCTCTGTCCCACCACGTTGGCGAGAAGGACAATGCAAACTGCGGAGTTGCGATACCACTTGAACATGGAGCGTATGGCCTCGTCGAGCTCTGCACTGCTGGCTTTATTAATGCAGCACGTGTCGGCCCATGCCAGCCTGCAACCAAGGCCGTCTGCTGTAGCACAGAACTTCCTCAACTTCTCATATCCTGGAGAGTCACCGTCTAAACCTCTTTCCATCACCAACTGGAAGGTCGGCTCTCCTTCCAACAACCAACGATGCGAGAGTATGGCAAACTTTAGCTTTTGCACAACGAGAATTTTTATCACTTCCTCTCTGGAATGATTGGGAAATTTGGCCATTTGCAAGGCGATCTCATCTTCGGTGGCATGTTCCGGTTTGAATATCTGATGCAACTCCCCACGATTGATCAAACGTATGCCCGAGTTGTCGATATGCAGGAGGTGAGCGGGCATATAATTAAAGACGTGGTCGTAGAAGACACCAGAAACATCCGAGTTGAATGTCTGTGAAGGGGGCAGTGGTGCCTATAGCAGACAAGATACGATCGAATTGTCTCTCTTCACGGAAATGACTGACATACCATGTTAAATGAACCCGCAACTTGAGTGAATGGATTCAATGGAATGGAAGGCACCGAGTACTAGGCGGGCCCAGAGTCCCACAAGCGGACGATGGGGAACCTTGTAAAGGAAGACTGAGTACTAATAGTACTAATCGATGACGCCGGCTCTACTCTCTCCTCCCGACAAGAGTTTCCCACCCACAAGGTAACACGAGTCTACTCATTCTTGTTCAACCATAACTAACCCACCATGCATCTTCGACAATCTTTAGCCTTAGAATCTCCATGACTATTCCCGAAGTTCTCGATATATTTGAGGATTACACCAAGAAAGAAAACATCCCCTTTCGATGCATCGATCTCGAGCGTTTGTGCCTCGTAGACATTGACACAGTCAGAAACGCGTATCGAGCCACAATCGAGTCGATTGAAGAAGCGGACATTGAACGACACACATCGTACGCAAACCAGCGCAGGCAAGATGCGATCAAAACGATGGTGAAGGGTGTCGTGAAGTACGCCATCCTGTCGCATACATGGCTGGGCTCGGATCCCGAGTTCCTATACCATGACATGGCGTCGGACGCGCCAAGGACAGGTCCCGGCTGGCACAAGCTAGAGCGATTTTGTGATCTCGCAAGACGTTCGTTCAGGTGTCGGTTCGCTTGGGCCGATACGGTTTGCATTGACTACAAGAATCAATCGGATCGGGAATCGGCAACCCAAGCTTTGTTCGACTGGTATCGCAACGCCTACGTATGCATTGCGTACCTTGCGAAAGCTTCTGACCCGTCGGACATGTGTCATGACGCGTGGTTCCATAGGGGATTCACATTGACCGAACTGCTTGCCCCCGTGAGGATGAAGTTCTACGGAGCAGGATGGAAGGCCCTCAACAATGATTACATTGATAATGACAAGGCAGATGGAGGTTTTCTTCGGTCGCTTTCAGAGGCGTCTGGAATTCCTGTTCAAGATCTGCGCACATTTTGGCCAGGCCCAGACAGGATCAGGCACAAACTGTCTTGGGCATCGAAACGGGAGACAACTGCGGTTGAGGACAAGGCATACTCCCTCATGGCAATATTCGATTCCCGTATCCCTGTTAACTACGGGGAAGGGATGAAAGCGTTTACCAGGTTGATGATCGATGTCATCCCTAAATCTGGGGAGTGCGATGCCTTTGCATGGGCAGGGCCGTGCTCACGCGACCATCCTGGGATACCACCCTCTCCAGCGGGCTTTGGGGAACAATACCGCGATCAGCAACTCAATCAAACCCTACATCATCATCGTCTGTGCGGGGATCGTTCGTTATCCATTCATTCGGGCCGTCTCCGCATTAGAGTCATCGTCCTCGAGATCGACCTTCCACCGGAGGGGGTAGCGAGCTACAAACCCATCCCGCTTTGGCACTCGGCGTCCGTTAGCGAATTCACCCCGCTTGACCCCCAAGATTGGGCTCCACATGCTGAAGCTAACACTCAGATGGCGGTTGGTGTTGTTGACTACGGTTGGACCGGTAGCCCGGATAAAGGTATACTCCATTAAGGTGATCGATACTTTTGTTTCTTGTTGTACAAAAGCCCCCGAGATGAAGGATGGCAGAAGGTACTTACTGAGAAAGTAATCTTTCTCACAAACGATCAAGAATTAGTACAAGCACTAGAGTCACTATGCATATATACCGGGAAGAGATCAGATGTACATATAAATACTTCTGCTCACTCGAGCTAACACGAATATTTACATATGATACAATAATACATAACCACGTAGACAAAAACCCGTATGCAATGTCCAACAAGGGGCTCTTAAGAGCCCCATGGGACAATAAAAAGGAATTTAAAAGAAAAAGCGCTCGCAGGAGAGGCTCGATGCAGAACGCAGCCCTCAATAACTCGGGGTAGAAAGCCCACTGGACCCAACTAATCCTCGTCCGCTTTCACCTCCAAAGAACCCGCCATCACCACCTTTCCACCCACGCCAACCAAAACACCTAAAGCGCCCGTTGAACAACACGAACCTCCAGCGCGAACTCACGTCAACTACGACACACCTCGACCGTTCCCTTTTTCCGAGTCAAACCCACCATTGGCACGCGCACTGAGACCCACGCCATCCGCTGGTACGGTGTACCTCGTACTCCCAAACGTCAACGTCGGAGGTGAAGTCGCGACGTGCCACGACCCAAGTCCGGGAAAATTGAACGCACGGGGATGGTGCTTCGCCACGGCGTCGTCGTCGATCTCCCATAGGTCGATCTGCGCTTCGCGTCGACTGACATTGCTCGCCCATACGGTGGCGAAGACCACACCGAACACGGCAAGCATGGTGTTTACGAGTACGATCTCGTTCACGACCAGTACATTGACGTTGCGATAAACGACAACGAGCTGTGCGATGGAGAATAGAGATGGGATGATAAAGTTCGAGAGCGCGATATGAGAGAGGGTGCGCATGCGCTGAGCAAACGTCACTAAAGTACCGAATATCGGTCAAATTTGGCAGGCGATAAATTGTTTAGGAAGCAACGGAAGAAAACACACTGTTCACCTCTGTTGGGATGAACATTACTCGTGACCCCCTGTCCATTTCCCTGGTCCCGGATGGTCCAAAGGAACGCAAGTGATGCATATCTACCCACCAGAGAGAGAGAAACGAAGACATTTCAGAGCATCGATCCCCCCGTTGGACTTTTAGAGAGAAACAGTCAACCAGCACTTACGCGTTATCCACCATCTGAGCAGACCATTCGATTTTCAGGTAAGGCGTTGCCACCCACACGATAGCGGTGTTTTCAGGACCGAGTGGGCCACGTGCGGCACCCGCCAGGACTTTAATGAAGATGATCATGTTGACGACGCGAGCAATCTTGAGGAGGACTGGGAGGAACGTCAAGATAGCAAAACGAATCAAGCCGAGGTGACTGAGGGGGTGGACGGAGATGAGGCGAACAAGCAAGATGAGGTCGACAAGTATAGATTGAAAGGCACCAATGATTCCAATAGCAATGTTCACCTGGATAAAAAACATGAAGGGAGGTGGGCATGAAATGGACCACCGATTGAAATCGCAGCGCACCGACGGCGGCCACGGATCTTGAAGGGACAATATGGAATGAATCTGCAAACGTCCGTCAGTGACTGTGTGCGGTCAACTGCATATCCCTGGGTGCTCAGCTCACTGCAAGTGCGTCAATCATTACACCCGCGGTGAAAGCGAGGATGATGGCAACTACATTGAGGATAAAGATGGGCCGTCGGCGACTCTGCGGAGTGGAGAAGTAGAACAATGCAATCAAGAGAGGCAAGAGAAGCGTTAAGAAAGTGTGTCCGATCATGATGGAGTTTAGCGAGGGCCGTATGATGGCATTGGATTCCGGCACAGATGGGGCCGTTGAAGGAGATATGGATCCAGGATTTGTTGCATTGGCACTGGTAGACATGGCTGAGGTATCGAGTTCGGTGAATGACTTCGATAACTAGGAGTACCTAAAAACAACAACTTCAGGAATTGTCAGTCTTGTAATATGGCGCTAGGGAAGACCAACTGGAAGGAGAAAAAGCTACGCCGTACACTTCAAACCTGCGACACGAGATTGTCACGGAGCCAACAAAGTCGGGCTGGTAAGCAGGAGTACAGAAACTCAATAGTCCGACCCACAGGAGAAAGCGCCATGTTAGCAGAACCAGGATTTATATACCCAGTTTTACACAGCCCAGACCTGCCAAGCGATCTTCCAAGTGGCAAAATGAGAACAAAGGAGTCAGCTAGAGCCACAGGCACAAGGTGAGCAGGGACGATGTTACGGGCGTAACTCAGGGCAAAGGCCCCCCATCAAGCGGCAGCACTGGACGCATGGTGCAATCTCCGCACCTTCCACGTTGGAAGCTACTTCTTCTCGGACTTAGTCCGTTTGACCAGGTTCAAATGTGACCGTACTTACGAGATAGCACATGTTACTCGCATTGACCTCCGCAGCGCCCCAATGAAGTGCCTGCTGATTTAGATACTATCTTGGATCGGCGCTCAGCTAGGAACGATTATCCAGGGCGTAAATTGTGTTCAATCCAGTGCTGCTCAGCTAGGGTAAAAGGTCGTTCGTTGAAGATTGGGACACTGACATGTAGAAGCATCGATGGAACTGATACATAGAAAGTTGAAACAGAGACCGTGACATCTCCCCTCCCCATCTCGATTCTCCTTATGCAGTGTTATCGATTTATCTGTGGCCCGATAACTCTACAGTGGGAATTTTGAAGAAAGAACGGCGAAATATAGACTGTTGACTGTGGTCGACTGCACCAAGCTCCGAACTCGACATGTCACGCGACACGCGTCATGCATCATGATTCATCATATAGAATTAGCGTCTAGACTTGGTTCCCCAACAATGACATGGATCACATAGTCAACCGTATTGCTTCCCAAGTTCCGACCAGCCTACGGGGATCACCCCGACTGACCCGTCCCGGCTTACCCCATCTTTCCTTCCCAAGACTTGGTGTAGTGAACATGAACGCAAGCCAAGGACCTGCGCCACCTCAACTTGTCTAACGCAGAATGGCTATTCCAGCGCCATGACGAGGAACACCCGAAACACCACACCCTTGGGCTCACGTCCGCTCATTGTTAGACACGTTTTCTTGGAACCGTCTCTCCACTGAGTCTCCAGGTGAGAGGTCACTCTGCCACTCCTTCGATGTGTCATGCATCTCGGAATGCTCGCTCCCATTCACCGTCTCCCTTTCCCCATGGAACGCCCTTACATGCTCTCTTATCTGTCTCCGCCGCTCCATACCATACACCTGTGCTCCTGCACGCGCTTGGGCGAGGTTATCGGCGGCGGATTTTGAATGCCGTTCTACACGGTCTATGTGGGAGCTGACAGAACCCATTGCTACGAGCATCTGACGAAGTGTTAAATGAGTGAACGTGCAAGTAAATTTGGGGTACGGATGTGTGTGAACGGGGTCGAAGGAGGGATAGAGTTCAATGGTTCAAAGCGTTGATTCGTCATCATTGAGCACATTTTATAGGCCAAGGAAGGGTAGGCTTACCCCAGCGAGCACAAATGCCATGAGGGTATACCGGAGTTGGGTATCATCGGTGTTCCCGTGTTGTACGCTGTCAGCGGCCATGGTTGTCGACGATGATGCCGATCTCGATCGGCGAGAACGGCGCCGAAGCTCTGCGCGCATAGCTTCGTCACGGGATTCACAATAATCCCACGCACCCGCACCCCGGTTGGAACTCGGACCATGTCGGAAGCGGAGGATACCATATGCATGCGTGATGGCGCGAAACCGAGCATTACGCACTGAGGGCGAAACGTCGAGCTGGCCCTGGGTCACATCGGGGTGGTACACCTTGACAAGCTCGTAATCTTGTAGTTGAGTTTATCCCAACCCGGTTGGTCAATGAGGCAAAAATGCAACAAGTGTGGAAGAATTGAGTGATGCGGATAGCCAACGACGCAGGCGGGGGCGCGTAGGATGTGCGAAGAAAGGGTATGGATACTCACATCGTATCTTTATCTCGTGTTGCGATGCATTGCGTGGGAGGTGAAAGATCTCGTGCGGTGTCGGGTTCGTGCAGGGGGGGAACGGGAAGGGGTGTTTTGAGGATGTACTGGCCTGGCGTCTTGTGAAGCCTACGAGTTCAACGGAGAATAACGAGAGAGGCTGTCGGCAATGTAGTACACGCCCCACAATGTTCGACCCAGCGCGGACATACATCACGGTTAATGCGGAAATTGGAATGGTCCTCAGACTATGAGCATCATGTGACTCGAAGGAAATGAATTCCGGTTTCCGGCGAGCTGTTCCCGTTCTGAACCAACACTCTTCTTGCGCAAAGTCAACGCAAAGTCATAACCATGCGTCGCGTTATTGATATAATAGTCTGTAATATACAGCGAAATTTATACAGTACTTTCCCGAAAACTGACCATCAGTGTAGAAGAACAACTTTCTTGAAGTACTCATGGCGGTGATGGCATATTCTCACCTCCTTTCTCTTACCCAACCAATCTTAGACATTTCTCTGGGCTTCCTCACGATAGACGGCGTTTCAACCTACGCAAGTGACTTCGCAAATGACATTTTCAAGGTGAGGCAGGAAGTGCCGTGGAGCTGACAATCGAGGTGGCATCATGGTGAGCAGGACTCTCGTAGGAGCAATTACAGGACCGCACGTGCCGATAATAGCTCTGTGAGGGAACGAAAGAGACGGAACGGACCCATCAAGGACGTCGGCATCCTGTATTCGTCGGTAATACGAAGCTTCGTCCCCCTCAACTTCGAGGGAACAAAAGGGGGAGGGTAATTTGCAAAACGCAGATACCCCAGATCTAGACTCGAGGCATTACAGGCGATGCGCCACATCTGTGGCAACACCCGATACGGCCTGTGTAAATATAAATAAATATAAACGTCAAATCTTGCAATCCCCTGCAAAACGGAACCTCAACTGGTCGACATAGAACCTCTACTACCGTATCGGGAATAACCACTAGGTGCAGGGATCACTTTTATTGTGGAAAAAAAATTGATAAAAATTATCATAAAAGTCATAATTTTATCAAAAAGATGCTTGTGGAAAAATTGTAATATAAGTGTAATAGAAATACAACTACCCCACTCACCCTAACCTAACCCTACTTAGCCTTCATGACAAAAACATTGTATTTCTATTCCAATTCTATTCCAATTTTTTCACTACTGTCTTTTCGATAAAATTATGCCCTATATGTTTATTTTTATCAAGATTTTTTCCATAATAAAAGTAATTCTTGCACCTAGTGAATGGTGCCTCGAACCACTATGCCTCGAAATCAACGACCGGTCCATCCAACTCAATGGTTGTCATGCTTGGAAAAGCAGACACCAGCTAAGCAAACTCCGAGATCGACACCCTATCGAATGTCTCCATACTAGCGCGGTCATGTTGAGCGGTGACCCGCACTCGTATGGTCCCTGAAACCAGCCGAGCGGCATATCCTCCACCACAACGGTACGCAGGGTAGGAGCAACGATTCCGTTAAAGAACCATGATCCTTCCCATGCAGTATGACTTTACACTTTCAATGAGATGCTTTTTAAAGCAGGCATTTTCCGTTCGTCACATACTTCCATCCAGGTATGTAGGACACGATCCACTAGATCCTCGAGCCCAGTGGCTTCGATTCTCAACGAAATTATCCGCTCACAGTCCCTCTGCGCTCCGAGAAGCATATGAAGCTGCATGTCTAAGGATTTGATTGCGGTCTGTGTTGGCAGGACTAGTCATGGGTGCACGGTCACGGAGATTGGAACAGACGAAGACTTTCGAAGGAATGAGCGAAGTGCGTGGGCCGATTGATACAGCACGATGAGGACATGCATCCACAGAGAAGGTGTGGATGAGATGATGGAGTGCTATCGTCTTGGATTAGACATGAAGAGGGTAACCTTGGCTTCGGAGATACCCCTAAAAATCGGGTTGCGAGGTAGTGGAACCGCTCGGACCAGGACATCCCATGAAACAAATCTACGATGTACCCAACCTCGGGCTCGCTCCCCGCTAAATCCTTCCGTTACATACAAACCCTTCAAGGTGCTAAAATACCCGGTGCTGCGGCTTGCTATTCAAACATGAATTCGTTCTAAAATTAGTTCGACCTACGTAAGGTTTTGCGCCCATTAGTATTTGTCAAAATGGGGCTCACACTTACTCCTTCTGATAGGCCTCTTACCGGCTCGTGCGCGCGAGTGTCGGTCATATCTCTCCGCAGCCTTGGAGTGGATGCAGTTGATTTCAAGCCTTCAATTGTCCTGGAAAAAGGCACCATTTTGCGGCCGGAGTTAGAGGGAGACAAAATATAAACGTTTTTTTTTACCTCCCGGCACTCCGTCCTCGATCGTATGAAAGGACGGGAGCAAAACATATTTTTGGCATTGATTGGGTGTGCTTCAGATTTAAGGGTGTTCGGTCTTTCATCGATTGTGTCCGTGTGTAGAAACCGTGATTGCCTCACATTTCACAGTAGTAATGTCCCCTCTTGATCCCTCAGAATCAGAATCACTGAGCAAGTTACCAGTTCAACATTGATCAACGTTCTGACGTATGCTTTCGCTTTGACCTGTGTGGTAGGAGGCTACATTTTCGAAATTCCGCTCGCTTCGTAATCTTATCCTACTAATCTGCTACTAATACTATCCTAGTCTTCCCTACCTCGAACAATCCCAGTCACTCTCACCCGCTCAAAATCCTCCGGTCCCAGACTTCGAGGTAACAGTCCCCCGACAGTCTCCTCAATCACCCCACCTCCACCGTCTTTTTCCTTATTATTGTCCCCGCGAGGGTAATTCCCCGGCACAAGCAACACGGGCATGTCGACGTGGCAGAATTCACGGATCACTTGGCGACATATGCCGCAGGGTGAGATGGGGGTAGTGGCGTCCCTGGCGCCATAGCATGCGCGTTAGGTCCGAGTGGGTGGAAACGAGGACGGGATGGGATGCGTACTCACGATATAATGGCGAGCGCGCTAAATTCTCTTCTGCCCTCGCTCTGTTACGGGGTGGTCACGGGTAGCAAGAGGGTGGTTTCGAGTGAGGAGGGAACGTGAGTAGATGGGAGGAAACAGATGCTTACAATAGCGCTCACGATCGCCGTCCGTTCCGCACACATCGAAGCACCTAGTACGAGGTCCAGGCATAGAGGACATGCAAAGGTGTTGGGATGATAGAGAAGAAACCCATTGAACGACCGCGTTCGAAAGAATCGCACAGGAATACACACCGTACGACGCGTTATCGATGCTGGTGCCCTTGGTGATGGTTCCATCGGTACACATCAAGGCCGCACCGACGCGGAAATTGGAATAGGGTAAATAGGCATATTCTCTGGCTTGAGAGGCGTTACATTTGGGGACTCAGAGTGGAAGTTTCAAGTACCTTGGATAGCTGCACTGATAAGTGCCTCACGCGATTCAGCAGACAGCATGGCATTGACCACATTTAATGATTGATATGCCAAGGATCTAGAGCAGCCACAACTTCGAAGCTTATCTTCATTTGTGTGCAACGTGACCTTCGATGGTTAAATATACCACACGAATTCCGAATCCTCTGGACCCCATCCAATTGGACGGGTGTCTAGGTAACAAATATCACGTTTGATTCACGATCAAAAATTCCCTGTCCTCGCTGATGAGCAAATAGAAGATCTCCAGCATATCTATCGTAGCTGCAAGTTCAAGCGAAGCGTCGAATATATCCAGTATCCTGAACGGGTCAAGCATGAGACGAGTAGGGTGCATGAAATCCGTTCCAAAATTGATAGCCTGACAGAACTGCGACGCAACGACCACCAGGAGGATGGACACGACATGTCGGCAATCAGGACGTAGACGCCATAGCCCGCGACAAGACGAACCCTCATTGAGCGTTATCAACCCGTCTGGGGCATTCGCCTCGGCATTCCACATGATGTCCTCTGGCCACGTCGCAGTGATGGCACTGCTATAGGCTTCCATAACCACGTCCAGTACCGCGGCCCAGATTGACACCATATGGGATACATTTGTCCCCGAGTCCTGCGCACCGACGTATGTAGCGATGTCCACAATCGACTAAGACGGTATGACGCGGTTACCGATGGATGGCATAGTAGTGTTAAAAATAACGTTCACGATATCCAGTGCCCACTGGTTGCTCGACATCACATTTTGGGTTGTGGACTCGTTCAACGCGAACTCTATGTAGGATTGAGAGTAAGACAACGTGCAACCTATAATGACTGCAGCCAATACAAATCCAATGTCATGCCGGCTCCAGGAGCAACGATGATGGAGAATGCCTAGTTGTCAGCGCTTCAGCAACGGCAAGACACGTTTGCGAGAGTGATCGGGAACGCAGTGGTAGAGAAGAGGGTTG
The DNA here is from genome assembly GCA_038092555.1 of Boletus subgraveolens. Taxonomy (NCBI): domain Eukaryota; kingdom Fungi; phylum Basidiomycota; class Agaricomycetes; order Boletales; family Boletaceae; genus Boletus; species Boletus subgraveolens. Next base: position 10,815 of record JBBPQP010000442.1, on the reverse strand, counting down.
GTCCACGGAATTCTCGAAGCCATCCATAGCACCAGCAGGAGTGATCATGTTGCGAATTCCGAGGACGAAGAGGACTGCAGGCAGAGAAGGCAACCGGATGGTCGACGGGGATTGGATTCATTGAAACAATCGCAGTGTCGCGTGTATTCAAGTTAAGCGCCACCGCGGGCCGCGTGCTCCGGCATTGCCGTGATGATCGTTTGCGTCGTCATTTGCTAGTACTCTACCTTGCATCAGACGGACGAACGCGCCTCGAGCTGCTCAACCCAAAGACTTCAAAAGAATTTTCCGAAGTAAAGCTAGCTTCAACATAGTCCATCAGGAGGTAAGCAGTGGCTATACTACTGTTTGATATTCAACGCCCCCCAGGCTCCGAGCCGATCCGAGTTCCTGATCGAAAGGCGGATATTGCTCGAAAGGAGAAAATGTATAGGAGAGTCTGCACCTCCGCCGACATCGATGAACCTCGGAGTCCTTTGCAGAACAGTTGAACTTGAACTCAACGACTACGGACATGTCCCCATCTCTGCGCCCGTTGACCAACGTCCCTGCACCTGGCCTCCTCGTTCTTACCGCCATGGTCATCCAACGCAACGTTGCGTTCGCCCAGTCTCAGGGTAACGGCAATTCCCCCTATTACTATTGGTTGTCGCCGGGGCGGATAGTTGGGATTGCAGTCGGTCCGTTCTCCTTTTCATTGCGCTGTATGAATAGTTAGCTCTGGATGCTTAGTGTTTATGTACTGGCAGGTGCCGTTGCGTTGGTCCTCCTCCTCCTGTCCATGTTGATTTTTGCCTGTCGCCGCCGCCGCCACGCCAAAGCTACCTCCAAGGTCATGGTGTCCAATTTCGCAGGGGGCGGCCAACCGCAAACATTTCCGTCATGGCAGGAGGCGCAACAGACACCTTTTGGGCCTGGGGCAACTCATATGGGATGGCGTTACCCAACGCAGAGCGCCGCACCCTCTGACCAAGCGAAGAGTGCCGCACCCCCAAACCAGGCGCAGAGAACCACACCTCCAGCACAAATGCCAAGCGCTGCAGCTTTTGGCGAGGTCATGAGAACCCCACCCTCAGATCAAGTGCAAAGACCCGCGCCCACAAGCCAAGTGCAGAGACCCGCTCCCACGAGCCAAGTGCAGAGAGTCCCACCTCCGGGCCGAGCCCAGAGCACCCCACTCTTAGGAGAAGTTCAGGGTTCTGTACCCTCGACTCAAGCGCGGAGAACCACACCCCCGGGTCAAGTGCAGAGCATCGCACCCTCGGGCCGAACGCAAAGCACAGCACCCTTAGTCCGAACCCAAGAACAGGGAGCTCCTCCTCTTCCTCCTCGACACGCGCACACAAAAGACGCCCCGAGCGCTGGCGCAGTGAATGGTAGGGATCAAAGTCCACCGCCGTACTACCCGGTGAGCCAAAAAAGACAATACTGATGTGTGCTTCACGGCTGGTCTCACGCTCTCACAACCGCATTTTTTAAAGCCTACTGGACCCCCGACCCCCCCAGATGCACATACCGTGCGCTAGGAAAATGGTTTTGCGAACGAGGAGTAGTAAGTTCCGATGCATGTGAGTTGCATTTTTTAGAACCTAATCTTAACTTATCCCCTATCCGACCGACGCATGTTGTACGCCACGGGATCCCACCTTATCACTCGGCGCCGTCATTTGATTCACACTCCTCTCGCCCGCCGGCAGATGGCCTTCTTTTTTTTTCGTCGTTCATTCTCGGGTGATGCTTCCAAAGTTTCTCTTCATCTCATCGCGTTGTTGTATCTTAGAACATACTCTACGAACTGTTCAGACTCAGGGTCAAATACGCACATGTATGCCTCCCAAAAGCACCACCATCCTCTGTCATCTCTGTTCCACCAATGTACCATTGCTTGCCTCCAGGATCCTTGACTGACATATCACAAGTCCCTGTGTAACCCTGTGGCACAACTACCCTAATAAGACCATACCCAGCAACCGTATCTGCAAAGTCAGCATAGTGGCTTGCTCTCGCCAGTTACGGGAAAATACCAACAGGAATGATAGGGAATACGTAATAAAACCGTGTGTTTGTCTGTGTATGGCGCAGTCCACGATGCTTCGCGGAAAGGCCTCAACGGACGCTGTGTTGTCGGTGCGACCCAGATGCTATTCCCTCAAGATGCGGCACCCGTGTTCGTAGCAAGTACCGCTCGGGAATGCATCTGACTCGGCACACGAGCGGAAGAGGGATGCCGTGAGCATTACACGAGGAGTCAAGATACCGGAAACACTTTAAAGCGAAGTAAGGTTCGGTGTGAAAACTCTATCTCAGGGGCACATAAGAACCTATGCTGCCATCTGCGCGCACTTACAAACCACATCCGCTGATCCGACCTAGCCTAGACGTTCCGTTCGGCTTGCCTTTTTGTGCGGCATACCAAGAAATAATATGAATACTTGGATTCGATTGCATTTCTCCATGTGAACGGAGCTGTCAATCATCTCATAAGCTCTCAGGACATTGATATATGGGGCTGGGCGGGGGGGACTGACCATAAAATGTCTGGCCTAGTGACCATGGTCGGAAAGCAGTACGGAGTACTTCGGATGTGTAAAGATGCATCGCCAGTCCGACGAACCTGTGAACTACCGGAACAAACAGCCCCGACTGTACTTCCGGCACGTCATTGCATGTTGAGTTACCTTGGTTGCCCGATCGCAATAGGCCGCCGTTGCGTTCGCAACGACAACAGCCGTAGCCATGGCCTGTGGCGTGGATGACAATTCGTTCGGTGTATTGATAATTGTTAAACTGGCATCGGCTGGAATAGGTTCAATGCCCATTTGTCAGTGGGCTTGGGCGATGCCGTTGTTCGCTTCGTGAAACGGTCGGCCTGAGGGCACATGGTTGTGGCTCGGCCGCGACCCCACTGACATCCAGGCTATAAGTAGTTCGGGGGATAACGCGTAAACGGTCCGACGATCGAATGTCATCGCTGAGTCTGAAGCGATTTCATCCCACCACCGTGTGAACTTCGGGCCAGCAGACTGACATCGTTAGCAAGGTTGACCTTTTAGTCTACAAATCCAGGTCATACTATAGCACGGAGCGACACCGACTTACCTTCGGTTCAGATATCTATCTGATTCTTTGTTTCGCTTTGTTCCGTCTCGCTCAGTTCCGGACGGCGAACTCGGTCGAGTGATGGCGGCGGCGGATTGCATCCGATGGGAATAACGATGTTTCGATTAGAACATGATGCAACAGGATACTGGTAGGGTAAAATGAAGAAGCGGAAACCAACCCCGCCGCTTCCATGGTGCCTCCTTTCCATGGGGCGTTATCATAATCCAGGGTACGTAACCATCGCTTTCTGGAACATACGGTCCTCACTCAATCGATGCCGCGCCAACCCTTGGCAAGGAGAAGGCTTCCATGCAAATCAATCACCCTCTTGGCACGTCCCACTTATCTTGATTACAGCCGCCGGGTAATGCCTCGAGGAGTGTTTATCAGAAGCCATTACGAACGCGATCCTAGTGGTTCTGCGCCAACTGCCTGCCAACGCCTTTCACCCCTCCCATGGATGCTCACCCCATATCTTCTCGGACCTTTGGCCAAGCCCACACGCTTCGCTCCCATCTGGTCCACTTCCATGATTGTCCTCGTAGTCCATGATTCAGACATGATATACCGTACAAGGACACACTGGCAGCACTGACCACTCGTAACCCTGACCGTGGGGGTCTCTGGTATACGAGTGGGATCACGAGCCAACAGAGCCAGAACCGTCAGCATCAGGGTATGTAAGCTTGGAGGGCTAATACTACCCTTTACGTCCCCCTCTTCCCATGCGTCCGCAACACATGGACCGTGTCAGCGCTGTTGCACGCGGTGCCCGCACCCCTTTCTGCCTTTTTGCGCAGACAGACACAGCTTATAGACAATACACGCTGATACTTGCCAGTCTCAGATGACGCGTACGTATGTAGCATTCTTCTTCATTCTTCTTCTCCGGACCTCCGAGGGAATGACCGAGACGGCACGAGTACCATGGTTGTGGACTCGGGCCGGGATCTAGGACCGCTCCTGGTTGTGGTCACGAAAATGTTTACTGACGGTATGTTGGTCGTACCACGTTCACATGTTGACCGGGTCACCCCCCTACCCAATTTACGGAACATTACAAGCGCCCGTTGCCGTCCGTCGCCGTACGAGGTCGAGAGCACCCTAGATATGGAAATTGGTCACCCATGGGTTGAGTGGAGTGGGTAAGGACAAATTACTTGCGTGATGGGGAAACTTTGTACCCTGGGACAAACGGTTTCCACGAGGCCCGGAGCATCGGGACGAGTTCACGTACGGGATGACAGGAAGATCTGGAAGGGGATCCTGAACCATATACTGCAGTACTGCCGGACAGAGTTCACGTTCTAGAGCGGCGTGTGGACATGAGTTAGGAGGGGCAGCATGGGACACCGTCCCAATGCAGAAACCATTTAACATTCCGTTGACATGCAGATTGCTCCGGACGGAGAGTACTCAAGTATTTCACTAACCTGTCTATTTGTGACAACACTGACCATGAGGCTATAAGTAGAGACGATTCACCCGCGAGGCTCAGGGACTATATGTACAACCTTCGGTCCAGGGACTCGCCAACTACCCTGATCGCTGCAAAAATAAGTCATTAAATAGCCGCAAAAATCGTACCGGCCTTGTAGGAATAGTCGCGAGGGGCGAATACCCTGAAATATCTTGAGTGGGGGGGAGCGTAACATTCCTTCGACGCGGTGCTTTTCGGGAGTTCTGGGATGGCTTGGCCGTTTCCTATTTGAGCTAGCTCCATCGACCGGATACTATTAGCGGGGCAAGGATGTACCGTTGACCCTGATCCACGGCGAAGAAGTGTGCGCGCGGGAAGATCAGGGATGAGTGGATTGTTAGCGCCTAGGAGGCGGATACTGTCTCACCGCACTAGAAGACTGTGCGTGGAATCGTAGCGAGTGGCCGCCGATGAAGGGGGGCACGCTTAGTCATCACGCAGCACAACACGTTGCAGTATGAAACGATGTGGGCGCCGGTTTGCACCGATCAAACTGTCCATCGAGACGGACGGTCGTTTCGCGATCCAGTCGTCCAGGGAATGGGAGACGATATGAACGAACAATGTTGCCGCCTTTCATTAAAAAAAAAAACACGGATAAAAATACGAGAAGCATAAATAACGACGAGAATTGAGGAATCGAGGCTATTATTTTTGGCGCACTGAGATAATTTGAGGTTTATAGCTACCCCCAGCGATCCTTGACGTCGCTTGGAGCTATGACCACATTCGATCAGGTACAGCGAGCCGGCGGCCGACTGGGGTTAGGAGGTCAGGAATCAGTGCCGAAGAAGGGTGGAATTCCAGGGTGAAGTCGCGGATTTGATTGGCGGATGCGATCGGGTCCCAAGCGAGGGGAGGTCATCGTCATGTGCGACGGGAAGAAAACACAGCCAAAGCTGGAAAACAAATGACGCATGCAAGCATTCCTGATCTGAGTGATGACAGCGTGATGGCCATGAACACTGGTGAACGCGGGAGCCCGTAACTCCCTGGTGATGAGTCAGCGGCATGGAGGCGGCACACGATGAGGGAGAATGATAAGGGGTGTGAAATGCGTCACCCCGAGGAGTGCATGGAGATGAAAAGAGAGGCTGGGAAGGTTGCTGGTGTTGGATATGAATGTGTGCGAGGAGAGTCTTGAGGCCAAATCAGGTTCTGTGTCTTCGGAGTTGAGTACTCGCTGGATCGAGTCGCAGTCGAACTGGGGAAGATGGATATGTACTGCGGAGAGTTTAAGCGATGTGGGCAGTGGGAGCGGAGTGGGTAAAGCAAACAAGCATAGCAGAAGGGGACATTCGGAGTGGTCTTTCACTTTCCTAATTCGGACAACAGAGCAACCCCGTAGTTCACAAGGGTCGTCCTTCTTGCTCAAAATGGAAAGTACGGGCGAATCCGGGGATGATCCGGAATGGGTGGTAATGGGCCGGAGATCGCGATCTGGAAACCCGGATCTGTGACTGAATCTGATGAGCGCCGTTTGCAGTTGTTGCATTCGGCACCCGGTCTCGGAATAATTACATGCTGCCAGTGGAAAGATACAAACTTCAAAGACCCTCACCCAAAAGACTCCCATCCTTACTGCTCGTCGCCCTTCTCTTTGACCCGTACTCCCATCATCTCGCTCTCCTCCCTTGCACACTTCCCTCTCAAGAAATGGGTAGGAGAAAGATCGAAATTCAGCCCATCACAGTACGTCTCGCTTCCATTGGTTACAAGCGACTATTCTCGCATCTCATTCTACCCCGTCGTCTCCAATTTTACTTGCACTCCTCCCTGTTCCATCTTTGACTCGCAATCGCTAACGACCTCTTATACATAGCATGAGCGTAATCGCTCAGTCACTTTTTTAAAGGTAGCATTTCGGCTATTTTTGTTCCCCCCCGGCTTGGCACTTATTATTATCTTCTCCTCGTCATTGATCCATAGCGCAAGAATGGCCTCTTCAAGAAGGCGTACGAACTCGGTGTTCTTTGCTCAGTCGATGTGGCCGTCATCATATTTGGTTCGTCCTTTTTCCCTTCATCTGCTCATCTCACCTCCGTATCTTCCAGAGGAACGTGCCGGTCATCATGTAAAACTTTACCAATATTGCTCCGGTGACATTCACGACATCGTACAGCGCCATGTCAGAGTACGTCACCCTACATCACTTGAGAACCCTTCTCATATATCCCCCGCTAGTATGACGGAGAAAAGGACACGCGCGCTCCTCATGACTTTGCTAACAACGCGAACACTAAACTCGACGATGCTGGTGATGGTGACGATGACGATGCGGACGACGACGACCCCGACTCCAATCCACGTAACGGAAACAAGAGGCGCATGGACACCAAGTTAAAACAAGAGTATGGTAACGGTGGCAAATTCGTCCCTCCTCCGGGAGGGGATTTGGGGTTGAATGTTGATGTTTGTACCAAAGCATTCTATAGCTGTCCCATACTAATTTTCCAATCGCAGATGAATGATTATCCGCTCCATCGACCTATGAGTATTCCTCAGCCACCTATGCCCCTTCATCACTCTGCACAATTGCCATCCGCAAGCGGCGCTTCTTCGCTTCCTATCTCAACAGAACGGCATACCTCTTCTGGTCGGTTGATCCCTACCAACAATCAACTTAGCTCTCAAAAGAAGCCCCGTCTAGCCCCTAACGTCAGCGCAGGCGGTAACCCAAAACTTACTCCCGATGATCCCTTGTATAATGGCGGCTACCTCCCTTCTCCTACCTCTGCGCACCCGCCAAACAACTACCGGCAAAATGGTCAGACCTCACATCAACTACCTTACAATTACCTCGGCGTCGCTGCCTCCAGTCCACAGCAGCCATATCTCCCCTCATCGTCCTTTGATTTTCCGTCGTCCTCAAGAGGTGGCTCAATATCACGGACAGCCGGGTACAACCAACGATCATCGACTGCATACCCCCAACATCAGGATCCCCAGTTACAAGGAATTTATCACCAGCTAATGCGACATAATATACCGCCTGGCCAACCGCCAAATGGTTCGAGCTCACGCTCCCAACAGTCCCCAGACTTGCTTTCTGCGTTTTTAGACAACGGCGACGATCATCGACCGCCGCCAACACAGTCATCGCAATTCGCTCCATTAGACTGGCCTTCGCATGCTTCGTCGCAACAACATCCACAACCACCGCCACCACCGCAGCAGGAATCAGGTGGGTAATCCCCGTCCATTTCCCGTCGCTACGCGACTCAATCGTTTACAGGACATTCTGGAGACACGAGTTGGCTCGATTTCCTGTCACACAGTGCGCCACAACCTGGCGGACAACTCCATATGACGCTCCCGCCCGTCAACGGGAGAGACGGGCTATCGTGGGAACGCGACCGAGAAATGGAACGCTACAGCCCTTCAGAGCGCGGCGGTGGAAATATCGATAAGAGCATGACGAATGGTACGGGGCTCATCTCACCCCCATCGCGCAAGCGACCCCGCGCGGATTCCATGGCGGACGATAGCCGACGACCGTCGCCGATCATGCGGGGTAAGGGTGGCATTGGCCAGGACCCACTAGATCCTGGTGATGCCCATGGACCTGGTATAAAAGAGGAATAATATTGAATCTACTTGTTTTTTCTTTTTTTCCGTCGACACTGTTACTCTCACTGACTCATTCGCAAACGCGCTGGACTATTGACGGTGTAATAGCCTTGCTTTCACATCTTGTTTTCACCCTTGCTTCTCGAGAGAGATCTGAAACTAATGCCGAGGCGCTATTTGTTGTCATCACTATGATCAGATAGTGTTTATGTTATCAAAAATGAGTATGTACTAGTAGAAGTACTTGCGAGGACATTTTTGTTATCTTGTTTCGCAAACTATTGTCATTGTGACTTGGCCTTACAGGAATCCGAGCATTTTCACCTCAGTCGCGGGGCGCGGCGTAATTCATTGCGAGATCCAACGAGGACGATCAATGCACATGTGCGTATCTAAGATCTAGGCCACGATAATCTACATAAGGTTTCTAGAGTATCGGACGGGATCGCGACGAAGGACAAAAAAGCATTTGTGTTTTAGACCGTCCTTCCGCCACTGCCCTGTCGCAGCTTGAAGCAGCTCAACGTTCGACTGCGGATCCGCGGTCACATCGCACCATCTGGTGGTTACACCGACAGAGGATCTCCACAGGAACTGCCTGTCAAATGGTCACTGGTCAACGTCCTTGGCAGGTTTCCATTGACAGTTACTGTCATGTAGGGGACGGTGGCGTATTATGCTACAATTGCTTTTGCAAACAGAACGTCTGGCAGGTGCTGCATGAAGGTGGACGACGTGGCCTCCCGACTGGTCAGAATAACATTCTAGTACGCCCGGGGAGTGAAGCTTTGGAGAATGCTTCAGGGAAAAACTTATATATACTAGTGTTACAAGGTGTGTTTACAATTCCGATCGGAGTTAACGCTGGTCTGCTCTGACCCCGCGAAGTCATGGTCATCTACGTCGGACAGGCTCGTCCCTCGGAGCCAACTACGTAGTGAACACCGGTTCAGCGTCCAGCGTCCAGCGTCCAGCGTTCAGTGCTCATACACAAACGTAGTGGCCAGACTGGTAGGCCGAGCCATCCTGATGAGTCCTGATAGCAAATGCGCTCTCCGACCGAAAATTACTCCCTGAGTACGAACATCAACCTGCTCTCAATCCTTTGTTTACCCGCGGTCGCGAATAGAAGCGCAACGAAACGATGATACCCATCCTGTATACACATTTCCTTGGGAACAGAAACAAGGTTACTCGTTCCGTCCTCTTTCGTGATGTGACTACATGAGGCGTGATGATATATTGTAGGTCATGTATCACATACTTGCGGTATTCAGGCGGCCCAATTCGGCTTCTATTCTGACTCTTCTCTGGCTCCGCTTTTCGTCGAGGGACGGGTTGCTGTATTGCTTCTATCCGCTCAGGTAAAGATTACCATATGGCTATGCAGCTGAACCTAACCAAATTCGTCTGCGTTGACAGGTTCATGAAACCCTTACTAAGGGCCGCTCTGCAAGCGCCGTGCGAGCCATCTCACGCCGTTGTCTTGTTTGCGATGAGAGCGTGGGTACTCGACAAGAAAGTAAGGAGCAGGTGTATCATATCAGGGAAGGAGAATGGTGACAGGTCGATTTCAGCAAATGACCCCAACTTTGCAATCTGAATAGTCACCAACGCTTTCATGATAGAATCGCCGGTGGGGAGCCTGTTATGTGAGAACGTGCCTACAATGGGTATCACTCACCGATTTGGGTCAGACCCTTCTGATTCAAGCCACGCTCATCGCTCAGCGTCTCAAATCGTGCAATGACTATGACGACATGATTAAAATTTTTGATATGCGGTGACAAGTATCGGGTTCGATATGAGCGGGCGAACTGAACCTTGAACCCGCTCGGGTCAGACCCTGAGTGATTGAACCATCAATTACTGTGGGTGCAAGATCTGCCCTCAGCCACGTTTGGAATGGGATAGTCTGACGGCTCATGAATGCACTAGTCGGCGGACGAACTTTATTGAGGGCTAGCGGGTATTTCGCCGCTTCGCCAGCAAATAAATATTTATTGGACGAACGGCTGACCTTTGAGTCACCCATCGACTTGTTCACTATGACGGGTTCATCACGAGGCGAGGGGGAGCATGTATGAAGTTGAATGGTCGGTAGGCATGGCACTATTGTAAATTCAGCTTGGTCGAACCTATCACCGAGGGAAAGAAGTCAGATGCTACAGCTTCTGCCATTCATACAGTGTCCATTCGCCCTGAATTTCAACTTCGACGCGGGAAACCAGAGGGGCACGCTGTAGGCATTGGCATTCGGGCATGAGGCGTGGTGCTGCGGCGTCTCCTGGCCAGCACATCATATACGATTCGGATAACGGGTTTGGTTATGACTTACCCTGAAACATACTCCTAAGCTGCTTCTCCGAGATACTGATTCATTACTTACATAGAAGATACGGAAATAACATTGATGGACTGATAAGCATATATTGTATAGCCCAGAACCATTACCGTCCGTTGTGTCGCATTCAAATATACCACGTACCTTTGCCCCTAGTGCATAGACAGATTTTTTCTGCCCCAATACTCAGGAACTGGGTTGAATGTGAGACGACTACGGCAAGATCAGCACGCGGTCGTCGAGGTTCAAACTTGAATGCCTTGACGTCTCCCGCGTTTGAACACGGCATGCAACGGGACGTTTCAGAAGTTCCCGTTCG
>JBBPQP010000441.1:0-25837 GCA_038092555.1 Boletus subgraveolens | reverse complement strand
AGAGAGGAGATTTCTATTGAGATAACAACAAATAGAGCTAAATAGATGAGGTCTGGGGACCTTGATCTAGATAGAGGTTGTTGGTGTTGGGGGTGATGGTGCAGAGGTTGGGTTCTCTGGATAGGTTGGGAGAAATGAAGTATGAGCCAACATCAGCAAGACATGGTCATTGACAAGTAGAGCCAGATAGGTGGAAGGATTCCACCTAGGTAGTACTGTTGGTGACAGTGTAGAGGATGGGGGATCCTCTAGGAAGCAGAGCCAAGTGGACGACAAGGGGTCTTGTTCAGGTAGTGCTGGTGGCAACAGTAATGTGAGTTCTTCAATAAAGAGGAGGGAGGGGAGGGTGAAGGTAAGAGCAAGCAGGAGGAGATTGCAGGGAACTTGCAGGGAACAAATGATGATAATCACAAGAGTACACCATAAGATATGATACTTGGAGTGTAAGATCAAGGTTAGAGAGAGAGAGATGTTAGAGTGGAGCTCTAACTTATATACTCCAGCCATAAGGGCTTTAGGGTAGGTATATCCCAATTTGGTAAGTATGGTCCATGTGCAGTATAACCTTAATATAGTAAGAGCTCATCCAAAGAAGGAAACCCAGCATCAGTATAATAGAGTTAATGACAGGAATGAAAGATGGGCACTTCTGTGAAAAGGTCACAAATGTGAGAGCATGTCATGGGAATCATTGTGACTCAATGTGTCATGATGATAATCAATGTGATGACTGACTTTCTCAAAGGAAGAACTGGCAAAGGAACAACTCTTGGATGTGGTATAGTGGCTCAGAAAAACTGTCTGCATGTTTGGTCATTTTCACTAAACACAATATCCTAACCCTAATCCTAACCCTTGCCCTAAACTCCAAGTATATCAAATGATGTACACACTCTCGGCTTTCTATTGGCCCAAGGGTCAAGAGATTTGAATAGGACCTGATGGAATGGCAGCCATTTCAAAACAATAACTTATTCAGACAGTTTTTTGACTTATATAAATCTAGGTATCTAGTACTTGGTATGAGCTCCTTTGGCCTTGATAATGATAACTGCATCAATCCTTCTAAACATGCTTTCTATCCATTTCTAACACTGCTCCTCATCAATTTTCCCCCACTCCTCTACCACCATTTCCCATAATTAATAAACTTTCATAGAAGCACTCTTATAAGCTGAAAGGCAGGTTTTGAGGTGATTTCAAGTGTGTCTAATATGGTTAAGGTCTGGAGATTGTCCAGGCCAGCTCAGAAGCTTGATATTTTACTCTTCAAATCACCTTTGGGCTCTCCTAGAGGTGTACTTGAGGTCATTATCTTGCTGAAAGCTAATATCTTCTTTTGAAATTCCAGATTTCTCCATGCTTTGCAGCAATCCCTGCTTCAAAATGGTCATATACTATCAGCATCCATTCTCCCTTCCATCCCACTCAAAACCCCCACTCTATTTCACCCTATGCAGCCCCATACCATCTGTAAACCCCCTCCAAATTTAACTGTATTTTTGACCTTTTTAACAATCAGCCATTCTTCCTTATTTTTCTACATATACTCTTGCCCAACTGATCCAATCCTATTGATTTTGATCTCATCTGACCATATAACTCTTTTCCAGTTCTCCACAGTCCAATCCTGGTACTTGGAAGCAAAGGCTAACCTTTTCTTTTTGTGACCATTAGAGTAGGGGCTTTTTCTTGTTTACCACAGCCTGTAATGAGACATTCTTGAGGATGTTTCTCACTGTCTGAGGGCAGGCAGGAGTATCAACATTGGTATTACTGAGTTTGGTGGCATGAACAGCATTTTTGGGCTTGCCAGTAATAATTTGCTAAACAATAGTCCTTTTGTTGGTGAGAATAAGCTTTGAAGAATGGTCACCATAAAGCCTAGCCTTCTCTGGCTGGAGTTACTGATGAACCTGATATACTGTAGACTTCCCTAGGCCAGTTTGGGATGCAATTTTCCTAAAGGAAAAACTAAGAGAGGAAAAAAAAATGATATTATTTCTCTAAGAGGTACATAGAATGGATTTTCTGGTGATGGTGGGAAAATAAACATGGAATTCTTGGATTTATATATGCTGTCTGACACTCAGTTACATCAAGATGACATAATAGAACCCTTACCAAATATATGTAACCATATTACAGCATGCTGGGGTCCAATATATGTAATAAAAACATAAAGTCAAAAAGCTGTCCAAATGAGTTGTTGTTTTGAAATGGCTGCCATTCCATCAGATCCTATCCAAATCTCTTGACCCTTGAGCCAATAGAAGGCTGAGAGTATGTACATTATTTGATGCACTTGGGGTTTAGGGCAAGGGTTAGGATTAGGGTTAGGATATTGCATTTAGTGAAAAATAACCAAACATGTGGATAGTTTTTTGAGCCACTGTATATTGAGTACAAGGACATCAAAAAAGTAAGCTGATTATATGATGAAAACATTGAACAAGCCATGGTAATCCACTAATGAGACTGATGAATAGTCAAAGACTGAAGTTTACAAGATCTAAGAGTTATGACTATGATCAGATGGTAGTCATACAAGTAGACATAAAACGTAGTCTGCCTTATGCCTAACTCTTGTGAGCCCTAACTCATAGGGTTCCTCAGGTTTGATGTGGAACCTGGTAATGGACAGTGAGGGATACTAAGGCTAGGATCCCTAGTATAATGGCGACCAAAAGTCCAAGATATATGAGGTCAGATGACCTTGTCTTAGGAGAGATCTTGGAGTAGTGAGGTCGATGGCAAAGAGGTCTAGTTCTCTGGACAGGGGTGGAGAACCTAGATACAAGCCAACATTGGTGAGATGTTGGTGGGCGAGGACAGGAAAGGGGAGTTCCTGGATGGGGGGTCAATGACAAGGGAGCGTTGACCAAGATGGCCTAATGACCACGTAGTGGTCAGAAGGTTCTTGACGATGACAGCAGAGTCCTTCAATGAAGGAGGAAGGAGGGGAGGGCGAGGTAGAGATCAAGCAAGGGGAAGATTGCAGGGAATGGATGATGTATACCACAAGAGTAACTGTAAGGTGTACACTTTAGGTGTCAGATCAAGGTTAGAGAGAGTGAGGCATTGGAGAGAAGCTCCAACTTATATACCCCAGCTGTAAGGGCTTTAGGGCAGGTATATCCTATCTGGGTAAATGGTCCATGCACAGTCTAACCTAAATATGGTAAGAGCCATATCCATAAAAGGAAACCCGGCATCTGTATGGTAAGAATAAAGACAGGAATGGCAGGAGGGGTTTGCTGTGGGAAGTTCATGAGCATTGGGATGCATTGTGGGAATCATCGTGGCACGATGTGTTGTGATGGGACATGAGTGATCACATGAGTAAACTGAGGTTGGGGCATGACACAAAGTAGGTGGTGATGCTGAGGTGAGATCTGTCCTCAACTGAGATGGTGATTGCTGGGGAGAGCACAGGAGAGTGGCTGTGTGAAGAGACACTGAAGGAGGGCGGTGTGATGGGACGATCCGAAGGGGATATTCCAGGGAGGATCTGGGGCAGATCCAGGATTGGGGACACAGGAGGGTGGCTATGTCTGGGAGGCACTGAGGGAGGGTAGTGTAGGAGGAGACAATGCCGGGCTGTTGCAGGACATGTCGCGTCGAGTGTAAACAAGCACTAGGATGTGCCAGAGGTGGGTGGTCCTGTAACAGGAGCAGTCACATGATGGGCATGGGGTTATGGAAGAGAAAAAGACCGGGGGTGCATCAAAACTGTAACACTAAGTACAATACAATATGTTCTGTATGATACTAATAGATGTCAACATAACCTGACAATGACTCTCCCTCCTCAGTCATGATAACCTTCAATAACTTGTCAATCACAGTGGTGAGGATCTGGCTACTGTCCTTGTTACACAGCATTTCTTCCTATGGTGTTGTTATACTACTGGTGTAATGAGTAACATAAATGTGTAGCTCAGTTCTCCACTAAAGGCAACTGAGGGTTTCTCAGTTATAATTGGGGAAAGAGAAGTCACTATAAGAACTGGCCTTTAAAGGATAGGTGGGAAGGAGCTGAGTGGGAAAGTGAGGTAAGTGAGAGGAGATTACAAGGAACTGAGTCTATATGGTAGATTGTATAGATCAAGGTTAAGAAAGAGCTAGGTACAAGTGGAGCTCTAATATATATAGTAAGGACTTTAGGGGAGGTCAAGAACATAAATAGTAAGGCATAAGAATGCAGACATGGGTAAGTAGAGATCATGAGATCAAGAAGATTAAATGTCTGTTTAGAAAGAATTGGAATATAACAGGCAAGGTGAAATAGAATCAAACTGGCTGGAAAAATTGGAAGGAGATGCAGCCTTATCAGACAATAGGTCCAAAGTGAACAGCTCATCCAGGCAGTGTCCAGCATTGAGGAGAGCTAAGTCTCTGAGTATCTCCTGTCAGAGAGAATGGCCTACATGGTCAAGAGTCCATGGGAGAAGGAAGAGGGGAAAATGGGGTGGGGTTTGTTATACTTGTAACATTACCCCTGTCATATATCTGAAGCTCCATCTCAGACTCAGCCACTTTGATTGGGGGTTCTGGATTCTGACTGGTGATAGAATGGGCAGGAGTAGTGGAAGCAATGGGGTCGGATGTGGTTGGTGGAGTTGGATTGGTAGCAATGGGAGAGAACCATATAGACATTGGGGTTGGAGGTGGGATGGCAAGGTAAGGGGTAAGCAGCAGATTGGGTATAACTATCCAGGGCTATAGCTACATCTTGGGTAGGAAGTTGAGGGGAAGGTCTGGACAGCATGGAGCCAGTTTGGAATATGGATGGCTCAAGAGGGGTGTGGGTTAGTCTATTCCTTCACCATGGGTGGAATAACCATTCCATCAGATTTGAGATAAATAGAAAGAGGATTGTTCCTGGGCTGTTATTATCATTTTCACCATCTTGGACATAGACAGAAACATTGAGGTTGAGGATATAGGGTGGGTGCTTGGGTAAGGGGGGAAAAGGTCAAGTAGGGACCTTGGCAAGATAGGAGGTGGCAGGGTACTGGAGAGTTCCTGTATTAACTTGGCTGTAAATAAGTTGATCAGGTTGTTAATAGCCTAAGCCTCAGCAGAGACTGCAGATGGAGTTGGACACAGTGGTAATTGGTTCATGAGTTACTATGAACTCTTTTTCTTTCTGTTCTCCATTCTTTTCTTTGCCACTCTGTATAGTAGGGTGCACAACCCTCATGCAACTGACTTTCTTTACCACAATAGCCTACCATACTGTGATGAGTTCCTCATGTACCAGGATGACTCTGATGATGAGTAGTTTTATTTTCCTTTTCTTTCTGTATTTGTTACACATATGCTTTCCTCTTACATATGTACTAAGAAGTTCTGCCACTTGATATAGTATAAGCAGATGTTTCTTATGGGAACCCTCCATGTTACAACTAGTTTTTGTTACACTAGTTGCAAATTCCCTTTTCCAGTACTATAGTTCCTTAAAAGAGTCAAATGTCCTACTTTGGTTGCATCTAGGTCCTTGGCTATGTTGCAAGGACAAAAATAATGTAGGATGACTCCAAGAGGTGCACAGCATGGTCTGTGCACTCTTGATCTGTGCTTGGACTGAAGATTTATAAATAGCTTGATTCCTATCCCATTGTACTTTAACTAGTTCTACACCTCCATTGTAGTATCTACCAGTGCTCCAATCTCAGCCTAGATTCCTAGACTGCCATGTGTCTGAATCTGTCACCAGACCCCAGCTAGTGAGACCCAGCCTAAATGTCATTAGCCACACATACATGCTTACTGTTGTGAGTTAGCTACACTCACATATATTACCCATTAATATCTTGTTTAATGTACTCTTGTGACCACCTCTGCTTTGCCACCTGTTATTCTGGACAAGATAGCCCAAATTGCTACCAGGCACAAACTTTGGTCCACCATTCTTCAAATTTCTTCCCCTTGATATTGTCAAAGTTACTAGAGTCTTGGAATATCTTTGAGATCTTTGATTCTGAGGATCTCAAGCCTCCACTGGTATATGGTACTGCCCTTATCTGGGTGTCTGCTTCATTCAATTGCTCTTGGAGCTTCTTGTTCAAGTCCAAGAGCATGTCCACTCTGTCTTGTTATGTCTCCATATAAAGCCCTAGCTAAGTTGTCAATTGTCCCCATGGAGTGTTGCAGCCTCAGTGGGTTTTTTTGCAAGATTATAAAGAAGGGAAGTGGACATGATGATTTGGAAGAAAAAGGGTAAAGTAAAACTAGTATTCTTTTAAAGGTAGTATGCTAGTTTCTGCAGTGTATAGTGGGGTCTTAGTTCCTTGGAAGAAAAGTGAGGTGCTGCTGACAAAGGCACTCCTCCTTGGATCTCTCTGTATTTTCTTGGCTTCTTTGCTAACCTGGCTAGTGTTAATTCTGGTGTTTCCTCTCATTTTCTCTCTTTGGTACTCTCTAGTACCAGGATTAAGTCTCCTGTAAATAAACATGATCCAGTCTCCCTGAGATCCAGTTTGGGTGTCCATGGAAGGAAATGGCAGGGGATGGAAGTGGAGGTCAGATAGTCTGGCAATCCTTCATAGTCATTAGGGTCATATTCCCTTTCTGGGGTGGCAGTGTCTAAAAATCTGATTCTTGGTCCAGATAAAAGGCTGATACTTGGTGATCTGAGTATCCCAACTGGGCTGCTCTGTTGACTGTCTGAAGCTTGGTTCTCTGGTAGAGAAAGTCTTCATACAGTATACATGTCCTGAACATGACAGATATTGGAGTTTGATATTCCATATTAGGGTTAGCTTACATAAGTCACTATTATTTTGAACCAAGTACTGCACTTTTTACTTTAGTAACTACTAAAGTATTCTACAAGTTATGAGCTCTGCCTGTGGTTCAAGGCAGTAGTTAACTTATCTGAGATCTCAGAAAATGTGATATGAAATCCAACTTACAGATGGCATGAAAATTCAAGTAATGAGTCTGAGTGGACATGATTGGTCAGATTACCATCTGAACATACTCAGTGCAGTACAGAGGAGTCCAGTACACTAAACTGGAAACTGACTATCCTATTGTATTAGCTATCATCATCCAGAAAATTCCCTACCCCCAACCAATCCTATGAATGAAGATGCCTCAGAAACTGGCAAATGGAAGTCAAGAAAGATGAAATGCCATGGAAGAGTTGGTGGCCACAGTGAGAGGACCAGGCACAGCAACCATGGCCAAAATAACTGTTGTTGGAAGTGTTACAATCCCAGTAAGCAGCATAGAAGCCCCAACAACTATTCTGCAGGTCATTGACAAGACCACTGACAATGCAAACCCACACACAACATACACAGAGCCCATAAGGCACTGGCAGTGGACAAGCCAGATCACAAGCAGAAAATTAAGCCATTTATGCCAGAGGCCAAGGTCAAGCCATGAGGCAATATCATTGTTAGACTGAATGCAGGCACATCACATGAAGGAGCAGCAGTGGAATTTGCAAAGGAAGTGTGATGGGATATACAGGTTGAGGGGGAGAGCACACAGATGGTGTTAACATATGCTAAGCAAGCAGAAGAAGCAGTTGCCAAGGATGCATGCATAGTTGACAATGAAACCTAAAGAATCTCATCAGCACACCTCAATGGATGAAGATGACCTACCCATGCCACCTCCAGATCCTCCACCATTATTTACCAACCCATAAAAACAGTCCACACAAGAGAACAAGCCCCTGAGCCTTGCAGGGCAGTTATGAGCTGTGATGTCAGATATGCCAGCAACAAAGTGGATGCACTAAAACCATCAGAGGGAGTCAATGATGTTACCAATCAGCTGTAGAAGCTGCCAATAGCATCAGAACATGTCCCAGAACAGCTGGAGCAGATGGAGGGGAGAAATTCACTGAGAAGCACTCCAGACAAGCCAAACAAGCCAGGAGGTAAAATGGCCATAACAGGCCACCTCTATAGTACCCAGGGATACCCTGAAGATCCCAGGACCAAGTGCAATGTTGACATAAAGCTGCCATGTCAAGCCAAAGGCCTAAAAGGTCATACAGGTGAAAAAAATGAATGCAGAATCATCAAGGCCAAGTTACAAGTGCTGTGGTGGAATGATACATATCTGAGTTGCCCAGACCATCTCCCAAGAGAAGATGGACATACCAGGTCAAGCAGTCATGTTATGACCATATCAGGCAAATTAGAGTGACCAGATTTGATATATACAGTATACAGAAGCTGGGGGAGTATTTCTGAGGTGCAAAACTCAAGAACAAGAGTCCCAGAGGCAATTGAGGATAAATGTGTGAGTGGCAATAACACAAGAGCTAGCTAAGGTGTGACTTGCCTAATTTGGGCACTCCTCAGATACAATAATGCATGGATCTATCTGTGCACATGATGCTGCTACATGGACTACTAGTTCATTCATTGAATAAATATTGGTATACTTTCTCTTGATTTTACTATCTTTTCATTGGGACAAATATATACTATCAGTTATACTTAGCTCTTCATGTTTGAGGGGAAGTGTTGGAGTTTGATATTCCATATTAGGGTTAGCTTACATAAGTGACTATTATTTCGAACCAAGTACTATACCTTCTACTTTAATAACTACTAAAATATTCTTCAATAGAACCACTTCAGTTGTGGCTGTTTCTGCAGTGCTTGGAGGATCTTCTCAAATGGGTCCTCTTCACATGCTAAGTTCTGTGACTCTGTGTCAATGGCAACTCTCTGCTATTCTACTACTTTCCACCTGTGCTCTGTAGGTACTGGACCAAGCAGGCCTACACTAGTGACATATGAATGGTTTAGAAAATCTTCTGACAAATAATCAGGGTGCTTCAAGGAAGAATCACAGCAATCTATGGAGGTGATTGGCACTAAGCCTGCAGTAAGCTGGTCTGAATCAAGGAAGAACTAGAATCCATGAACTTGCTAGGATGTGCAATGAAGGGTGAAAAGATGAAGTGTAAAAAGGGCATCTAGTTCTAGTAAAACAACAACCAAAGCAAACTAGGCTTCAGGTAATCACTGAAGGACTGAACTGACAAAGAAGAAGTGACATGAAAGAGGAATCACTCAGGTGGAACTCTTTGAAGAAAATATCCAAGAGAACTAGACTGGAGTTCACCAGCCATAGCCCTCAAGGTTTATGTATATATTCATATTATGTTTGTACATGTGTATATCAGATCGACTGATATAGGGCATAGGATGAATGGAGATTAAAGATATGGATACAACATGCTATGTAACAGAATGGAAAAAAAAAACATGATATAGATAAACCTAAGAATAATAATAACCATATTGGGATTAGATCTCAAATCTAATCAGGAAAAGAGAAAAGAAACTAATTTAAAGTGTTAGAGTATAGTATTCTTGTGCAAGAAAGTAAAAAAAATATTGAGTAAGGTCACCCAGATGATTGTCCAGGCCAATGACTCCACTAGGCTACTGTCCTCTAATGTAACCAGCACCATCTTTCTGACAAAGAAAAGCAAACAGCCCAGGCCAACAAGATCAGTGCTGTAGAGCATAAGAGGAGATCTCCTTCTTCCAGCAGCAGCAGAAGCCTGCAGCTCTGGCTGCACTTGCCACTGATAAGAAGAAGATTCACCAAGAAGGTAAGGATAAGGGTAAGTTGAAAGATGAAAGATGAATCTGCCCACTTTACCTCCTCTGTCTATACCCCCTATGAGATCTATGAGATCAGCCCCACTCCTACTTATGATCCACACCTCCTCTCCAACCAATCTTTTGCTTTATACCATGGAGCACAGGCCTGCCTGTGGATACTCATATTTAGCAAGCATTTAGTCTTGTCAAAAGGCTTGACATTCATTCCTCCTTAGAGACCATATAGTCTTTGGACTTTGTAATCACTGCTACCACTGCTACCATCAAGGAGCTTCCCATAGTTGAGAATAAGCCCTCTCCACCCAAGCACCCTCATGTCACCCTGTGGAATACTTTAGTAGTCACTAAAGTAAAGGTAATCTACTGTGGTGCAATGTAAGGCTTGCTTATGTAAGCCAACTACCTAATCTGGAATATAATATCCAACACTCCCCCTCAAACATAAGAGGCTAAGACAATAGACTATAAGTGTTTGTCCTAATGAAAAATGGTAAAATCAAAAGAAAGTATACCAAATGATTATTAAATGAAAGACTTTGTAGTCCATGTAGCAACATTTATGCAGGTAAGCCCATCCCTGGCTGTGTTTGAGTGATGTCCATATTTGGTAAGTCATGGCTTGGCTAGTGTGGCCACTATCTCTACTTGAGTGGTCGCCATTAATTGACACTGGTAGCTCTGTCCTTGCATTTCATGGCTCAGGGTTTTTTCCTCAGCATCTCCACTCCATATATGACACATCCGGTGGTTCCAATTTACCTGGTGTGGCCTTGAAGCAGCTGTACACCATGGTATGTCCATATCTTCTCCCAGGCTCAACTTAGTCTTCTAGGTTGTGATTTTGACTTTTTTCATTGACATGGTGGGTTAACGGGCTTGGTAGGATGTCTGTGGTGATGGCTAGGTGGTGTGGGTGGCCTAGGTGCATCATTCATTGAGCCCTTTCGCTATTCTCACTGACTTTGCCCTATTGCAGCTATTTTCTTTGTTTCAATTCATTTTGAGCTGTAATGCACACTGCCTTGTGCTTCACCCTTTCTGCACCTTTCCCCATGCCATCCAAAGCTGTCTGCACCATTCCAGCACAGCACTTTGCCTCCAACACCTTCTCCTTTGTTTTATTCACCCAAATGACCTTTAGGGGCTATAACTTGACTTTTGTTTCATTGATGCACTGCTCCCTGTTGCTTATATGACATCTCCCATGGTCCCTGGAGGTGCCTGGGTCATTCTGCTGGTGCACTTTGCCCTCAACACTTCCACTTCCACCATTTTCGCTGTTCTGGCCTCTTGGCCTTATATCTCAACATAGTGCCTTTAGATCCTCAAAGCACTGGTTCTTACAGCTTGTGGGACATTTCTCAAGCATCCCAATGCCATCTACACCATTCTACTGCAGTGCTTTGGCCTTGGAACCTCCAACTTTGTCCCTTTCACCTCTAGAGCCTTCTGGACCTTTATCTCAGCCTGGCAACTTCATATCAACATAGCATCACTTTCTACCACCTTCAGGATGTTCTATGGTACTGTGGAGATGGCCTGGTGAGTGCACTTTGTTATCCATCTTGTTCTGCTCATTTCGAGCTCCCTGAGGTGAGTTTTCTCCCTCTCTTTGCTCTAAATGTTCTGGGGTGTGTTCTGATGTTATTTGCAGCTTCTGCAGTTGATTGGTGATGTTGTTGACACCCTCTGATGGTTCTGACATGTCTGCTTGGGCTCTGGTAGGTGTGACATTGTAGCTCACTAATACTATCTTTTCTCCCTCAAGCCTGACACTCAGAGTTTTGTCATTCTCCTGCTTGCTCAGTGTATTTTGACATGTCTGTGTGCTCTCCTCCTTAACCTGTATGTCCTGTTGCACTTCCTCTGCTAATTCCACTGCTGCTCTTTCATGCTCAGCATCTGTATTTGGTCCAACAGCAATTTTGCCTCCTGGTGTGCTCAGGTTGACTTTCCACTTGGCATCTGGCTTGTCCACTAGCCTTGTGGACCCTGTGCATTTTGCATGTGGGTTTGTATCATCAGCGGTCTTGTCAGTGACCTGTGGAATGGCTGGTTTTGCTTCAGGGCTGCTTGCTGGGGTTGTGACACTTCCACTGCCAGTCATTTTGGCTGTGGTCACTGTGCCCAGTCCTCTTGCTGCAACTGTGTCTTCATCAACTCTCCTGCACAGCTTTTCACCCTTCTCGACTTCCATCTTGAGTCATTTGGCCACTTCCATTTGCCAATTCTTGAGGCAACTTTGTTCATAGGATTGGTGGGGGGTAGAGAATTTTCCAGACTTGATTATTGCTAGCATAGTAGCATAGTAGGATTCTGGAGTAGCACACTTTGCTTCCTGCACTGGACTGACCATTTTCTCATAGAAATGTGACCAATCATGTCCATTGAGACTTGAAACTTCAAATTTCATGTCATCTTTGAGTTTGGCTTCAAAAGATATTTCCAACTTCTGGAATTCAAGTTGGGAGTGATCTACTGGGCTCAGAAGAGCTGGCTCATAACCTGTGGAATACTTTAGTAGTCACTAAAGTAAAGGTAACCTACTGTGGTGCAATATAAGACTTGCTTATGTAAGCCAACTACCTAATCTGGAATATAATATCCAACACTTCCTCCCATCCTCTCAGGCTTTCAAGTCCATCTTTAATAATGAGCAACAGACTTTTATCCCATTCTTACACTTGGCCTCTCCTATGGAGGAGAGGCTCCTACCACTCTTGTCACTCATCTTGGAGTTAAGCCTATGGGCCCCTCCACCTTCTCTCAGGTCCTAGAGGATGAGAATAATTACAAATGGCATTTATCCTCCTCCTCCAGGTTTATGGGTCCCCCAGCTGAATATTGGGACTCAAACAACCTGGTTGATATCTATGGCCTGAGTGTGTAGATGAGGAGATCATGGAAGCTGCTGAAGTCAAGGAAGATAGTTTTATGACATTGAGGGAAGTCTATTTACCTCTCACTACACTTTCCAAATACTCATATCCTACTGCAATTGCATCTCTGCACACTTATGTAGTTTATAATGTATCTGATGTGATAGACACAGTTGTGTCTGTATAAGCAATGGACACTCTTGCATGTTCCTATTCCTCCTCAGCCAATTTCATTAAGAAGTGTGCATGTGAGAACCATGGTAGAAAATTCTGTATTCTTGACTCCAATGCTTCAATACACTTTACACCTGGTTGTGAGGACTTTATCAAATATGAAGAACTGAAAGATTTTGCACACATGCAAGTGTAAACCACAGGTGGTGTTATTTATGTTATTGGATGAGGACAAGTGTTGATATAATGGATTAATAATAAGAGCAACTCTCATATTCTCCAACTCTACCCTGTTGGACATATACCAAACTCTGGTGTTCACCTTACATATCTCTCTAGGTCATCTATTACATTATGGTGCTAAGATACACAGCAATACCAGTTGCTTAACAGTTACTTGTGGTGATAGCATCCTTGCCCCCTTTGTTTCTGGTCACATCAATCCTGGAAAGTACAACATCAAAGCATTACCACTTGAGGCTAAAGCCAACATAACCAAGTCAATTACATATGATATATGTAGTTCACTCCTGAATAGGACACCCTTCTAAAGACATCAGGAAAATGACCATTTGCTTATCCACCATTATTCACCATTAAATATGCTTATTTATCAAGGAGTAGACTTATGTATTTTCCTTTGTCCCAATTTAAAAAATGTCAGAGCATGTTAATCTCACATACTCTGCCATTTTTGAAATTTAGAAAAAGCAAAACAATTAAAATAAGTACATTTAAGGTGAATAAGCAAATGGTCATTTTCCTGATGGATGTCCTTCATCATGCATGTACATATAACATATGCAGCCTTCCTAATGTTGAGATTTTTAACATGAACTCCATTTCCCCTGGCTGTACCATGGGCAAACTACCCAATAGAAGCTTCCATCCTTCTGAGATCATGCTAAATGTGTATTTGAGCTTATCCACTCAGACTTGAAATCCCTCTCTATGGAATTGTACCACCATTACTAGTACATAAGTTCTTGAAAACATGCAAGCTAATAAAATGGCTCCTAAATCTGACTCAATGGTATATCTACATAAGTGTTGCTCTGCAACACAAGAATAACTTCTTGTTCATGAGATCTCCTAAGAACATCCTTTCACATCTGCCCATACTCTTTTTGATGAGGTACAATCTTCTCATTACACCTCACAAAAGAAACCTAGTGCACCTATTGTGCCATCTGCTGGTGAGGAGCATAGAGCTATAGCTGCTGCTCCTCAAACAGATGATGACCATTCATAACCCAGGCAATCTGCTGCTCAACCTCCCATGCCTCCACCCATTTCTTCTCACACACCTTTACCTTGCCTGGTGATGTTATGATATGCAATATTTTCAAACTTTTTGACTTAACCACTGTACAACATTTTTTTTTACTTCACTCTATTTGACATATTGTGTGTGACCATGGAAAAGGTAATGTGACTACAATGATGTCATGACACATGTTATTAATTTCTGCTCTTCTTTCACACTGTCATTTTTTTCCCATCATCATCTTCTATTTCTCACCATCATGTACTTTATTTGACCATACTTAGTATTTCCTATTCAGCACAACATAGTCTGTACACAATATCCACAGATATATATACCTGTACTTTATATTGTAGCACCTCAGTCTAATCCCACTTGTTATTGTGTCTACTCAGTGTCTACAGTTTGAGCTTGAACCTTGATTAAGGACTAAAGCTATCTTCTCTCATCTCTTTCCAGTTTTAGTATAATGCTGCAAAGTGGTCATCTGGCTAGTGGTTCTTTGGCAATCATTACAGGTGACTCCTATGCCACACACTCCATGAAAGCAGAGAGCTGCAGCAGCACCAGTGATCCCTCCTACTCCACATCCCCAACATGAATACTATATGCCAACTCAGTCTGGTAATGTGTATGGTGACAACTAACATCCAGTAGAGCAAATAAAGGAGATCAAGTGCAAATCACACTGGCATGACATCATTCAGGGATCTGGACCATCTATACAACCAGAAAAAGCAATGCCAAGACAATTTCCCAGCACCTCTGTTGCACCACTTATTTCATATCCTATATCTCCTAGAGAAAGTAAAGCTGATGTTGAACAGTTATGCCATGAAGGGGGAGTTGGATTGATAGCATTTTTTCTGATGTCAAAGGCAATCATGCTCTGGGCATATTCTGCAGAATCTAAACCCCTACACAAATGGACCTTAAGGGACATTAAAACATTATCTTCTGCAGATCAACTGAAATGGAAAGCCACTTGTTGATGCAAGCTTGACATACTGTACTTCATGAGTGTGAAGTGTTTGAACTGGTTGACCTGCCCAAAGGGCATAAGGTTATTGATAACCAATGGGTATTTGATGTAAAACCTGATGGTTGCAAACATTGTAAAAATTAACATTCCCTAGATATACAAATCTTTTGCACCAATATCTCTTCACCCTTCATCTATCCACTATCCTCCTTCCATCCTATATTATTCCATACCTGTCCAACCATATTCCACACCTTTCTAACCCTATATCTGATCTATTCAACCCTCATTTTATTCCATCTGATGTCAAGAATGTCTGAACCTTTAGAATCACAACCTATTCCAATCAAATTGTTTATGTTTAGAAAAGCTTCCTTTTGGGTCATCAGACACTTTACTTCATTCCTTAGCTTCCTTACTTTGCCTTTACAACATTCCTTACTTGTTTCACACCATCTTCCAACCCTTGTAGTCATAGGTCCACTTTTAGCTATATTTGTCTTACACAATCCTGGATATCTCCAGACTATAGAGTCTTGTACTCACCATTATTAACATGTCTTTTGGATTCCCGACTATCATTGTAAACCATCTGCAATGAGTTCTAAGGCCAACCAATGTCTTTCCACTCATGAATACTGCCACATCATCATTCCTTCCATTCATATTCTGCACCTTCATCAATCCACACATTCTGCACCTCATTTTAATCTGGAAATACACCAGACTCACCATTTCTGGAATAGGAAGCCTCCAGGATTCCCTTCTTGATCTATATTCCACTCTGGATCTCTACAGAAATGAACCTATTATTCCTTTCTTTCTTACATATTTTGCTACAAACTGAATAGGACTTGAAGTCTTCAACCTTATAACTACTTACAATATTCACATCTTGTAGCAAAAAGGTTCTCTCAAGTTGAAGGTGTAGACTTCAATCAAATTTCTCCCCAGTTGTGTGATTTGAAACTATATGGCTTATGCTAGCACTTGCAGTGCTGAAAGACTGACATATCAAATCACTTGATATCTGAAGTGTTTACCTTTATGGAAAGCTTAAAGAAGAGATCTACATGAAACAAATTCAGAATTCCAGAACAAGAGCATAAAGTACTGTCTTTGACATATTCTATATGGCTTTAAACAAGCCAGATTCATCTGGTGGGAAACTGTAAACAAGTCCATGAAAGATCTTGGCTTTGAACATCTGATGCTAGTATCTTCTTATTCAAGAAGAAAGGCCCAATAGTGTGGTTGCTGTTGTTTATGTTGGTGACACCCTTTTCTGTGGTCCTAGCAAGACTATATTTGATGAAGTTAAAGGTGCTTTTATGAAACAATGGAAATGAGATATCTTAGTCCTATAAAAATTTTATTGCACATGCATATCTGCAGACAAGGTCACAAGATCTTAATTGATCAGTACACCAACCTTGACAAGGTACTCAAATGCTTTGATATGCAATTTCCCTTGTTCCCTATTTGCTATACTGTGGCTATACTTTGTGCACATTTTTGCTACACTTTGGCTACACTTTGTAAGCATCCTTGCTACACTTTGTGGATATTTTCACCATACTTTGGCTATACTTTGTAAGCATCTTTGCTACACTTTGGCTACATTTTTGCTGTGCTTGTACTGTTGTACTGTATCACTGTGCTAATATACATACTATAATGCTGGATGTCTGTGATGTAATAAAAGTGTAGTGCTGTAAAATCCTGTACCTACATCAGTGATTTGCTGATGCATCCTGTCAAACTGATCCAGTTCTTGGACTTGATACAGGAGGTAGAGTTGGAGGTAGGATGATGAGTGGACCAAGTGAGGTCATTAATGGCATTTGCAAGTAGGACAAGGGTGTTTCTTGGAATGTGCTTGTCATCAGAGCCATCCTAAGGGTTTTCATTGTCTCTGGGGAAATTGAGGTCATCATTGGGATCATCTTCAGGGAAGTTGGGGTCATCTGGAGCATCATCGTCATTGGGGGTGCAAAAGGTAGATGCTCCACAACTGGTGTACTGACTGGTATGAGAAGAAGACTTTTCTTCTTCTTCATCAACTTCTTCGATGTGCACTCACAAAATAGGAGATTTTGGGTGAGCAGGTTCTTGAGAGATGGAATCCAGAGTATATTAAGTGGAGAAGCTCCAAAATTGATCTACAAGTTCTGGGCTGCTTCTGAAAAAGCTTAATGGATTATATCTGGGAGATAGGGGCAATTCATGCCTAAGGCATGAGTGCAGGATCTGATGGTACATGTAGCCATTATTAGGAACATGTGCAATGGGAGTTTGAATATACTCTCAGAAGTGTACTCTGAGGTCAACTCTAGAATGCTGGAAATGATTGGGGGGATTGGGATGTTGGCTTCACTGTATGTGGTGTGCTCTTAAGGCTTACTCATATCCTTGGTCCTGGATTTCAGAGGGTTAAGGTAGTAATACTTAAGATGTAGAAATGTCAAGTTAAGTGAAGGTTCAAAGGGGAATTGTCAAGACTCAGTTGGAGGTCAGGAGCAGAAGATAAACTAATATTCAAACTGAGGAATTTATAGGAGGTTCTTGGAGTATATATAGTACAGAGGTGCATAGCATTACTAATGGAGTTCATAGGGTTCATAAGTACTCAGAATACAAGTGTCATCAGAGCTGTGCTCTTAAATGAGACATAGGTTTGGAGGTAAGTAAAAGGCAGAACTAGTACAAATAGGGAACAAAGGCAAATGGAGTGAAACAAAATGAAATGGAGAGAGATATAAATGGATATATAAAAATGTCCAGAGATCAGGAGCTGTGTCTCTAAGGAGAATGCACCAGAGTTCATGGTAGAATAACAGAGTTGTATTTATGGATTTTGTGATATGACAAACCTTGACAATATTACCATTGGTCAATTGCAGTATTTGCTGATCATAATCACTGATGATGAAAATGCATGCTCACTCAAGACCAATGTGGCCATGATACCCTGGTAGTCCTGAGCTAGTAAGCTCCATACAGGATATCTGGCAGCATTCATACCCCACTATTGTGATGCCAGATGCAAGGTGGTCCTTAGAGTTGAGGTAGCTGTGGAAGTTATCAAGCCATGGCTGTTGAGGGTCACCACACACTGAAGATATTACAAAGACATCTTCCTCATCTTCCTCATCAGACAGCTTGCACAGAAGTTGGCTAATCTTGTCAATGGTGCTATGCTCTTCAACTGCTTGGTTGGTTTTGCAACTGACCCATTCAACTCCAAGTATTATTGCTTGTGCTATAGGATGTCCATTACCAATAATATTATAATATACACTGAACATACCAGTTCTTCCACATGTTTCATAACATCATCATATATATCTGATTTCCAATATTTGTGTATATGATTCCCTTTTTAAACAGGATTGAGTACTATAACATTTTATTTCCTATCAGTAATGTAATGTAGAGAGTCAACAGCTGATTCAAAATTCACATGCACATTACCATGATATATGTAGGCATTTAAGTCTGTGGTCCTCTTGTAGTAGTCAGATACTTTTGTAAGCCAGCCTCAATGCTGGCCAAAAAATCATTCATATATATATTCTTGTTTCATGCAATGCATATTACATATATACCAAGTGTTGTGCAGAACCTTGAGGGCAGGAAGGGCAAGATGTGTTGCAGGACCACAGTTGGGCGAGAGTGATTGTTGTGTATATGTATTCAGCCTTTGAAAGTAGCCCCAGTAGCATGGTGATACATGACCATTCTTCATCTGTCAATTGCAAATCAAGGAGCTCTTGGCATTTGTCTTGCTCCTTCTCAGCAAATCTGATGTATATGTATTGATGTCCTGCATATTACATAATCTACCAAACTGCAATAACACAAACAGAAATGAGCAAAACAATATATCTCTTTGAGTTTTTCTGCCTGGTTGAGCACTAGATATGTAGATGACCATTGCACTGGCATGTCAAAAAGGAGTTGTAGTGGCTGTTGGTGTGCTGGGTGGCCAGGCCTCTCTTGTTTTTGAAGGGTTTGAAACAGTTGTGTTTTTTTTTGCTGAGAATTGCTCCTATATATGTGACATACATTGAATCCCACAGCTTAGCCAGTGGACATGCAAACCTTGTACTATTCTACCTTCATCTTGCTGAAAACTGTGCTTTGAAACTAAATCCCTATCAGGTTGATGATGTGTGCATGGCACATATAAACTATGGTATAAGACTATATTTTATAATAATGAAGAGTCAAGACATACTGAACCTATTTTTCTACTGGATTCCATGGTTTTCATATGGCTTTCTTGATATGCCTGGCAAATTCATCTGCTATTTTTCCCTCCAGAGTTATGACTCAATTTCATTAGAAGGCTTATACATACAATATGTATACAATGAGTAGCTGTACAGGGGAGACCTTGCCATAATGCTTGTAACCCCTATGTTCCACAATTTAGCTGTATGAGGGATCTCCTCCATCATTTGTTTCCCATCATTTTACACTCTTTTCAAGATATTGTTGAGGTTTGTGCCCACTTTAAATAACATATTTTATTCTTTTTTAACAAGCTTGATCAAGCTTTGTGACTTCACTAATACTTTATATATCAACTGTTCATGCACTTCAATTGTGTATATACATATAGTAGATATGTGTATGGAAGTATGCATAAAGGTAGAAACAACACTGATACAAATATTTTATATCATGTTAATTATGCATGAATAAAGGATGGCTAAAATGTATATTGGATAAATTTTATTGGGTGTCTTTTACTTTTTGGAAATCATTGATATCAAAATAATTATATATATTGTTTGTAACATGAGATGATTTAAGGCAAGATTCTAATAGTTATTAGGTTCTTTCACTTCAAAAAATGCAAATATAGCGTGCATTTGGAGCATATGTATATAAAAATATCTATGATTTTAGGCCAAGACTTTAAAACACAAATACTAGTGTTTAATACTCATTATACATGTATTCATCCATATACAAATCTGTGATTAAAACTCAATATAGCAACTTTGGAGTGTGAAATCACAGAACAACTTAATGATAAGGCATGAAATTGTATGAAATTAGCTTTGATATATATAAACATTGTTATAGAGTCAACCTATAAAATCATACATGAATTGAGTTCCATAACATCAGATGTCTTTTAAAAACTCACTATTACACAATTTTGTACCTGGCATTGAATATATACACTTATCTATTATCTATGTGCATCTACTAAGGTAGTGTGTGCTATTTTGTAATGATATATGTATTTAAATGATACAATTAATTCTATATATTTTTATGTTCATATATATTGTCTATTGGACTATTTGCCCATTTTGGCTCATTCAATTAGATTATATCACCATGTTACTAATGTAATGCATTCTGTGAAAATTATACACCAGTTGATTTATACATTTTGCATATAGCCAGGCTATTAGATTGTGTATATGTTTTATATTTGTGTGAAACTACAACCCCACTATAACCTTATAATATTGAAACAATAGGAAATGGACCTGGGTAAGTAGCTCAATAGGACAAACCTTGAACTTATGCCTGTTACATCAGGATACCCCATCTCCACAGCTACTTGGGAAAGAAAGACCAATATCACACACACCAAGAAAATCTTGAACAAATATAAAGCCTTCCATTGACTCTGAATCCCTATGTTCTCAACTCTGTCTTATCACTCCCAAATTCCAGCTGCCCTCAACCTCTCCAAATACATACAACCTCGACTTCCTTCACTGAAACTTCTTCACCTTAGAAACTCCCTCTCCTGTCCAACTTCTTGCTGTGACTAGACATCATTACAAACACTCCTGCTTCTGTTGCCTCCCCTTTTGCCCCTTTCATCATTCCTACTAAATACCTGCAACACACCCCACCTCTAACAACATTCCTGTCACCTCCCCCTAAGAGTACATCACCTTTCCCCATACCTTAGACAAATAGTCTTTGCAATTATTCTCCAAGCCTCCATTTTCAACAACTTCCTCCACACCCACTATGCTGTCAATGGCTCTCAACAACTCTTCCACTTGGTCAGATTATATAGACAAGTTTATCTCCACTACTAATTCTTTTGACAAAATGATATACAATATGCAACCAGACCTAATGACCCTGTTCTCACTGAATCCCTCTTCAGGATTTGGAATGAAGTATTGGAACTCCTGTACTGCACAAGATTCTGCAGAGTTGTCAATGACATGGAATCAAGTGACTTCACCTACTTTATTTGCCCCATCCTTGCCTCTATCACTCCTGAAGAACAATGTCAATACTTATCCAACACTCTCATCTTTCCTAATCCCCCTGTCTACCCAAGTGATCTATTCTCCAGAAATGAGTACCATCCCCCATTCATCCTAGAGAACCCCACTCTCCTTCTCCACTCTGCATTCCACCCCCTGCTCACCCTCAACCCCCTACCCTGTTCCCACCCTCTATCCCAACTGATCCTTCAACAATCAAAGGAACAATCACCAAACTCAATGCCAGTCACATCCCTGCCTCTTCTAACCTCAGAGGGATATTGCACAACATCCTCAACTCTCTTTCTCACCTCTGCATCAGTAAAACACCCCCAGTTCAATTTGTCAAAGTCACCCTCCAAACTAGTCCTACTTGTTGCTGATGATCTACCTGCTCCTTGTCCTCTTTGACCCAACCCAACTCTCCTAGAAAAAATGGCCAGGAATTTCAATGGAACTATTTCATTTGTGGCAACTCCAGATACATATGTATAACAAGAATGTCCCAACCATCTTTTTAACTAAACTCCCTCATTTGGCTTTTTCAACTACTAGGACTTTGAGGTTAATGAAGGAGATCTCTCTGGACCAGACCAGGGATAGCAGGTGGATGGAATCATCCACTTTACAATAGGGTAATATTACAATAGATGACTATACCTTCTTCTTCAGTTAGCTCCACTTACCTAGATGGGTGTGACTTATTGGCATGACCCATTTCTTTCCTATGTTAGAACCTTACTGTCATTTGGACACTTTTCTCCTCTCCAATCAATCTATAGTTCTGATCAAATCGTAGTCCCAAACTACCACCCCTTTTTTGTATTCCCCTTACTCATCATACCCCCTTATTCCAATCTTTCCAGGCCAATCATATCCTTTTTAGTATTCATAGCCTCTCCAAAGAAACCCATATAAAACCCTTGTCACATAGAATAGCTCCTTAGCTAGTTCTATGCAATCTATGCATATCTTTTGGTATTCTTCTATTAGGATCTCTATAAGTCTTCATTTTACTTCTAAGTAGGTGCTAAAGTATTAGTCTCATGACTAAGGGATCTACAAGTTCACTCAGAGATTGCCTGCATTGTAACAATACCTAATAATCTCCTCTCAACAACTACTACCATGCCTTGCATCAACAGACCCTCTGTTTTTTTCTTCCCCTCTTTTATTACCTACTCTTCTATTATTGTTGATAACATCTCCCATCCCATCACTGTTACAATAGACAGCTATACCTTCCACTTCAAGTAACTCATTAGGTGTGACTCATTACTTATCTTGTTTGACTAACCTGGTCTCTTGGACCTTCCTCTCCACTCTGATCACCTCACTATTCCAATCGGATCATAGTTCCTCCCCATCTATCTTTCTTCTTCTTCCATCTTCATCAGATCCACTTCTCTTCTGCTGTTCCAGGACTGATCATCTCCCTATTTGTATATACTGCCCCACTCTTTCTAGATATATAAACTTGATCATGTAGAATAGCTTGGTAGCTAGTTCTATGCAATCTATGCATATTTTCTGCTGTTCTCTCATCAGGATCTCTTTAAGGCCTCACCTTACTTCTGAGTAGGTTTGATTGCATCTCAATAAACCTCATTAACTTGCAACTTACTGTCCCCCTCACTGCTTATCTTGCTCTATTTCCATGCTGGATCTTTCTTCAGAATGCCTGCCTTTGTCTGTTTCACTTCCAACCCACATCTACTGTTGAGATCACCTTACATGCCATCCTCATTGCCAACATCCAACAGAAAGTGCAGGGGTCATTAATCAATGCCATGCATCAACTGGAGATGGATAAATTCCTTGTCAACCCTGATTGCTATCTAAACAATAGCACTGACACTTGCCAAGAAGCTAGGGAGGCCCCTGCCCTCTTACAAACCCCCCTGCCTCCTCATCTCTGCTGGTACCAGAAAAAGAATGTGCCTGGTATAATCACTACTGGTGACCATGACAATGGGACACATTGGTGTGTCACACATTTCAAGACTCAGGTTGACTTGTATTGAGTTTGAGTCTAAACAACTAGCATTGAGCTAGATTCAGATAAGGACTGGCCTTATGTGGTGATGAGGAGAAGATGAGAATAGAGAAAGTGAGAGATTGGAAGGGGATCTCAGGGAATAATATGACTACATCAAATAGAATATATCAAGGTTAAAGGAAGAGAGAGGTACAGGCAGCATGCAAATATATATAGTACAGTACTTTAAAGCCAATGGCAAAGTCCTAAAGATAAATGTGGTAGAGGCACATCATGTCACATATCATGGGATAAGTAAACAATGGATGAAAGAGGAAACACATCACATGTAAGTAGGATGTAATGAAGGTGGCAGTGTCTGTGGTCTAAGTAATAGTGCATAGGAAATGGAAATATGTGAGATAAAAGGGATCAAGCTGAGGGCAATGCAGGCATAGCTTGGTCATTAAATAGGGTCTTGCCTAGAAGATTGGCCCAGGTGCTGCCTGGGATGTCAAGGTGACAGAGATCTGTGAAGATCTTGTTAAAGAGGTCACATCCTGGATGGTCAAGAGAGAGAGTTGGAGAAGAGAAAGGAGATTAAGGATAATAAGGAGAGGAAAATGACAGAGGGTCCTCAAAAACCATAATAGTGTTCTTAAACAGACCAAATCCCACTGGAATGGAGCCAATGGAACAATGCCCTTCTTCCTGATCACCCCCACTATTGTTATAACTAACCCAGGTAGGGTAGAGGTAGACTTGGTCTTTCAAGGTTACAGTCTCATAGGACTTCTATGAAGACAGAGGAGTTGCAGGACTTCTACAATGTTGAAGATAAAACAAGGAGTGTTGACTCAGAAGTTCAATGACGACTTAGAGAATGAGGATCTGAAGATGAGGTTATGGTTATACTAAGTAGGTCTAACTTAGGGATACAGGTAGAACTATGAGGGTTTAAATAGACTGAGGGAAATGAAAGACAAACAAAGAGAAATAGAACTTCATAGAAAGTAAAAGACCGATTGATAAGAAAAAGCTGACTGATGATGGAATATCATGGAAGGTGATGGAAAGTAGGGATTAAGTCAGCAATGGAAGAGATAAGAAAATAACTAGGTAGTGGCAGTGTTTGAATGGCGATACCTGCAGCTGACAATGGGATGGCATAATGGTAGCTTAGGATAAGAGAAAAGAGTAGACCAGAAGACAATTTGTAACAACTATGCTAAAGCATGCTATTACTGTCACAAACTTGGACATTATTGAATCTTGTGTTCCTCTCATCAATGTTCCTCCTGTCTATGATGGGTACCAGGCCATATCCAAGCTCACTTTCCATTTAAACATAATCCAACCATTTATCTTCCTCTTTGTCTCTTTCCAGCAGATTCCACTCTTTTTAAAGGTCTTATGTCTCACGAGGATCTCATAACTCTTGTTACTCCAACTCTTCTCAAGGCTTCATCTGTTCCATTTCTTTCCAACCTCATATGAAGACTACCCCACCTTGTCACCATATTCCAGACACTCACCCCCTTCTGATAATGAAGATGACATCTACAATTCTAAAACTTGAGGGAATATCTCCAGCTCTCCTAAATGATCTGCATCAGATCTATTTTTATCATGGACTCAGGGTCTACTAAGGGGATAATGTTACATATGTACAATTTATTATCAGACTACTCTTTTCCTTTTCCTTGACTACTGATCCATGTCTATACTTCATCATCTATGCATCTCTCCACTCAAACACTACTGAATGCATTTATTTTCCCTTTCCCTCTTCAATGACTTATCACTAATTTTGTTGTATTCCATCACCTTCTGTAATCAGTCATTGTCATATTCACCAATCATTCTTCTACCTTCTACAATATTCCATTCTGATTAGTTATTGCTCTTCCTTGTACTTATATAAACTCTTGTAGTTCTACCTTGTACTCTAAGTTAGACTTACTTGGAATAACTCATACTTCAATCTTTTGGACCTCCAAACTAAATCTCCACCTTATCCTGAGTTGGCACTTCTTGTCTTAGAATCATTTGAACACTATGTAAATGTAACAGTCATTAGCCTATTCCTTGCTACCATTGAAAACCAATGTAGTTTGAACCTCTGAATGACTGAGTATGCCTATGCCTACCCAGGCTAGTCATAAAGACATAGAGGAGAAGGAAATAAATAAAGTGTGGTATAGTCATGTCTTTTCTGAGTCAGAATAACTTTGTTTTATATCAGAGTGTCCTAGTGATTGATGATCTTCTCAATTTTATATTCCTCTACTGTCCCAAGAAGTTCCAGTGGAAGATGGGAGAAGTTGGGTCCATATTCCAAAGTCTTCCAATATGTTCTGAGGAGGATGGCATGGAATATGGCATAGATTCTCCATTGGGTGGAGCTTTAGTTGGAAAGTGATAGAGGAAATAACCTGGGTTACTTTGAATGGGCTTACAGTGGCTCAAAAAAGTGTCCCAATGTTGAGCCATTTTAAAGAGATTGGAAGATTGTAGGAGAGCAAGAATAAATCAGGTAAGGTGCTTGCAGGATGGATGAAGGTAATTGCTCTTGGCATTCAGAAACCACTTTGGTCATGTGATTTGGTTGCCATGGGAGTGAGATACAAGCATTTCAAAATGGCATGTCATTGGGACACTTATTTGACCCCAAATTACATTATGGATT
>JBBPQP010000440.1:0-25858 GCA_038092555.1 Boletus subgraveolens | reverse complement strand
CACTGAATTTTGCACGCAGCCATAGAACATGTCGA
Organism: Boletus subgraveolens; assembly: GCA_038092555.1. NCBI lineage: Eukaryota > Fungi > Basidiomycota > Agaricomycetes > Boletales > Boletaceae > Boletus > Boletus subgraveolens. The sequence goes on along the minus strand of JBBPQP010000440.1, from coordinate 25,823 downwards.
GGAGGATGATATCTTGACCGACGTAATCGCCCGTATGTGCTCTTTGGACATCGAACAGCTCATTCAGTAATGCCTCCCAAAAGGATTCAGGCGCGCCTGTTTCTTGCACCCTATAGATCTGACTCCTTCCGCAACCGCAAAGTCGAGCCGGTATTTTCCAATTCAAGGCAATGAAACAAAGAGGATATATGATGGTCGCTATAATGTAACTAGACCAGCAAACACGAATGGACCTCCCATTCAGTTGTTCAACCCGGCATTCGCATACTTCAGTAGCAAGGCTTTTGATCCCGAATACAACGTGCCCAAAGAATTCATCCAAGATGTTAGTGGTTTTATGGCTATGTTTGCTGCAATCCACCGTTACGAAGTCGACCGCGCAAAGTACGTCCAGCCTTTATTTCCAAAGATAATCGGATGGCCTATTGTCGTTACAGAAAACTGCGATGGAACTGTTCTGGATGCTGTAGCAAACAGTTCGTACGGCCACCTTCCGCTGTTTCTGATCGTTGGTGAAGAGAAGAACGAATTCGACGTCGGAGGTTCAGACCCATCCGTTCAGGCCTCCTTCTCCTTCCAACGTGTAATGAATCAAAAGGAGGTGCGAGTCATGATGTTTCTATTTCTTGGTTTCCTTTTCACTGATATCCGTATACTAACGTGCAGAACATTTGGGTTCGTGAGGGATGTTGCTTTCCCGTGTTCCCCATTGCCCATGCTGGGCCATGGCTTACAGTTCTAGGCGCCATCATCACGTCGGAATGTGTTGTCCAGCGGCTTACAGACTTCATCTGGATCCCTGTCTACTCTGCCCGCGATGACGAGCAATATTTTCGAGTTGGGCGCGTCTTGTATGCCCTCAATGAATCAGTCAAACAATTAGATATGTGGTACAACACCATCTTGAAAAGCCGACGAACACCCGCTCGTCCGCTCCCGCTTCTTTCCAACTTCGGACATATATTTGCAGTAAACTGGTGACATTCACGTACTTGACACTCCTCGAGCGGGGCGCCTCCTGCGTGACGTATTTGGCGAAGACGGGCGAGGACGACGCGACCGCATAGTTGTCAAGTTTGTCACTACGTATGGTGCGGACGCTCACCGTGCGATGGCGGCAGCGGGCTTCGCGCCAAAGCTTCTCTACCACGGATTGATCAACATCAAGGATGATATGCCGTCATATGGAAACCTGCGAATGGTCGTTATGGAGTACTCCGAAGGTCTGACATTCCACGATGCAATGCAACGTAAAATCCCTCTCCCTGGGTTTTTCGCCAACCTCAGGAAAGCCACCGAGTGTCTTCATCGTCAAAATTTTGTGTTTGGCGATCTTCGGGAACCAAACATTATGGTCATGCCAGATGGGAACGTGCAGCTGATTGACTTCGGCTGGGTGGGGCAAGAGGGTGTAGTCACCTACCCGCCATCCATCTCGCCCGCCATCAAATGGGTGAAGGGAGTGGGAGCATTGGAGTTCATTCGCAAGGAACACGACATAGAAATGGTGGCTTTGGTGGAAGCTAATTACAAGAAGTATTGCGGCAAGTAAGTTTTCCGCAACAGTAGACCGCCGGGCGGAAAGCATTTAAAAGTTCAAAGTTCACTGTTTTCCATGTATTATGTGTATCTGACCAGTAGGGACATATGTTCACCAATGTTCTTTGCGAATATATGCAAGATGCTTCCAAGTTAACCTGTCCTTAGACTGGCACTTGAGCATCATGTGTGTTGTGTGTGCCATGTGATTATAATAATTTGAACACGCGTGATTTTTGTAAAGTTTTGCACATTCGCACCGTATAGACGACAATGGTTTCCATGGTCACCGACGACATCGGTCAGAACGCCAGTGTATCACAATGATGGGCGGGGGCTTGTGGGTAGTAGTAATTATTATTGTTATCACAGTTGCTCTCCGTCTAGTACGGGTCTTGAGCTAGATCCAGTATTGCCGCATACATCCATGGCTGCCACTCTTCCCATCCCCGTATATACAAACCTCGAGCAAGTATACCAGAACCTTGGTACCTCGCTGAAACACGCGTAAGTTTCTGGTTGCCCCCCGCATTCAAATGTCGAATGTTGACGAGCTCGCAGCGAACGCTGGGATAACCTTGCTCAGGAGTTCAAGGCCAAGTTCGGACGGGCACCGGCTTATATCGCGCGTGCGCCAGGACGTATCAAGTGAGTGGGCTCTGACTCCTCCGGCGTTTCTGCAAGTGATTTACTACCACGTCCATCTCCCTAGCCTTATAGGTGGGTTTCTGCTCGCTGAGCTATACCATCCGGCCGATTTCGATTGTATGGTTTGCAAGGTGAACACATCGACTATTCTCTGTTTGGCGTCTTTCCCACTGCGATCGAACACGATATCCTGATTGCATGTGCGCCGAGGACACCTGCCAATGTGAACGATCACACTCCCGGGCATGTCATCGCCGAGAATCTGCAACGCACGTACCCACGTCAAGTCTTTGCACCAATCCGTAAACCTTCGGTGGGGCCTTTGCCCAAGGAAGCAGACGTCCCAGTTGACGCCGTCCACATCGATACGTGGCATCTCGACATCCACACGACCCCGCTAGGTTGGGAAGGATACGTGAAAGCTGGGTACTACGTGCGTCGCATTGCCCATCCCATTCGTGCTGCTGTCCACGTGTTGAAGACGACATGAACTGCTTCAGGGAGTTTTGAACCACTACTTTAACCCAGAGATGAACGGCCCTGGGTCGTCGCCTGTCCCTGTGGATTTGCTTGTGACGGGAACTGTCCCAGCTGGCTCAGGGCTGTCGTCCAGTGCGGCGATGGTCGTCTCGTCCACGCTAGCGTTTTTGGCGGTCAACGGGATCCTCGAAGACCTAAGCATTGCACCCACCAAAGGCACTCTTGTAGAGATGGCAGTCGAGAACGAGAAACGTGTCGGTGTGTGTACCTCGTTCTTCCCTATTGATTTCGTACTCATCTCCGACAACGCAATAAAGGAGTCAACAGCGGAGGGTCCGTAATATGCTTTTCTGCTCCCTTTCACCCCCATTTTATGCTAATATTGTTCCTCGTATCAGAATGGATCAAGCAGCGTCTGTCATCTCTCTTGCAGGTTCTGCGCTCTACATTTCCTTCTTTCCGAAACTTAGCGCCGAAACTATTCCTCTTCCTGGTCCTCGACCAGACTATCCTTCTTTTCCGTCCGCGGTGTTGGTCTGCGCGAACTCGCTCGTTGTATCGGATAAGGCGGTACATGCCAAATACCAGTACAACCTACGCGTTGTCGAATCACTCGGTGCCGCACGCGTGCTCGCGGTTCGTCTTGGTGTCAAGGTGGGTCCGAGAGAGCGAATCACAATGAGAGAGGTTATGGCGAGATTCACGGGTGAGCAAGAGGATCAGATGGAGGAGAATGTGGACAAAGTGAAAGACGGATTAGAGAGGATGGTGCAAGCAGTCGAGTGTTTGAGGCCAGAAGGCGTAGGAGATGGAGATCAGCTCGGAGTGACGCTGGAGACGATGATAGAATGGTCGGGCATGGGCGAGGTTCTGTTCAAAGACGTATACCTCTCGTGGGTTGAAGGTCGGATCTCTTCGACTTTAGATGCGATGCGAGCACTGACCGCCCACAGTCGAGACCACGTACTTCCAATTGTACAAGCGGGCCAAGCACTGCTATTCCGAAGCGTTGCGTGTACTCCAATTCCGCAATGTCTGTCTGACTGCGGAGAGATCGCCTACGGCTTATCAAGGCACCTCCGTGTTCGAGGCACTCGGAAAGCTGATGAACGAGTCTCAAGAAAGCTGTTCAAAGCTGTATGAATGCACCTGCCCGGAGGTTGACGAACTCGCCCAGCTCGCCCTCGCAGCTGGGGCGTACGGGAGCCGTGTCACAGGTCTGATTACATTCTCTTGTCAACACTCACGCAAATATTCCTGATACGCTTCCGTTGACGACAGGAGCTGGATGGGGAGGGTGTACCGTGTCATTAGTTGACGAAACTCAGGTCGACGCCTTCATTGCCAGGATCAAGGCGAGCTACGGTCCGTATCGGCATCTCGAAGGAGAAGCACTGCAAGAAGTTATTTTTGCGACGAAGCCGAGCAGTGGTGTGTGTGGTATGTCAATCCGTTGATCGGTTTCGTGTTTCCCCGTAAGACTAAGTCCTTTCTTTGTTGCAGTATACAAGTTTACAGAATGAACGGCGTCGACGAGTGACACCAAGCCGTTATTTACTGATAAGTGTCTGGATTGGGACATTGTGTATCCTTGAGTACTTGCTGCCAGTGTGGAAAGCGGAGGAATAACCTAAGACAAACGTAAGATAAGATAACAGCACGGTGACTGGGTCCCGTCGTCGCGCGCGAGTGCGACAGGAAGGCCAAGTACTACATATAAGTAATGGAGTTGAGTGACAATGGAACTCATCGAGTTCATCCATTACCACGAACTCTTCCACTGGATATAAACCATGACCGACTCGTACACACCCATCTTGCTCGCCCTCCCGGGCTCGCTCACGCCGACGTTGGCAGTCGAGGTAAGCCGACGCCGTGCTGTGGGAATGTCCGAATTCTCAGATTCGAGTTGAACTTGATCGGCTTTGCACGATCGACGTAGATCCTTCCCCATGGCATCACCATCCATAGGGTCATCGTTCAGGTCAACGGAAAGGCACGTATTGGATCAAACCCTGATCCACCCTGGACGACGATCGTCATTAATATGCCATCCCCATTCTAGACACACGATATTGTAATCGGTCCGGAAGACCCCAAGGATCACGGTGCCGTCAAATATACGAACACCATCATTGGGCGATACGCCAACCGCGTGCCCGTTGGGACGCACATTGTCGAAAAGAACGGCATCACATCCTCCTTTGAAGCGCTGACGAACGGTGCGTTCAGACACTCCCCGTTGAAATCTGAGCGCTGCAAGACATCCTGTTGACTCATTTCCGTGTGTCCTGCACAGAAAGTCCCGAAGTATCCCTTCACGGTGGCCCCAAGGGGTTCGACTTTGCTGTTTGGCAGGAGCTTGCGCAGTTGGACGACGCGACGCTCTTTACCAAGGCGGAAATACAGTCGATCGTGGCGAGAACGGATGGGAGTGCAGTTATCTTCTCGTTAACGTCCCCCGATGGTGATCAGGGCTATAGTGGAACCCTGTATCTGGAGACGCTCGTCGTACTGTTACCACCAGTGAAGCTGGAGCCTTCGACCGCCTCGCAACACGAACTTGGGAGCATCGTCATCGTCTATCGTGCGAAGCTCGTCGATCTGCCTCAAGGTCAAAAGAAAGTGACGCCCATCAATCTGACGCAGGTATGTGTAGTGGAGAGCTTGAGCTTGCGCACATAGTCACTGTTCGTCAGCACTGGGGTTTCAATCTCGATGCTAGCCTGCAAGAGGGCGAGAAAACACTCAAGGTCTTGAACCACGATCTGACTATCAAGGTGAGTCACGTTTGGTGAGTATCCTATTCCCTTGGGACTAAGTCGCCGTCGCTACCCCATCAGGCAAGCCACATCGCTGAGCTACAGCCAAACTCCTTGCCCAGTGGACAATACATCCCCGTAGCGGCGGCCGACAACAGCAGTGGCGCACATATTCATGAGAACAAAGGTATCGGTGACCCTTTCCCTGGGATCGGCTATGGTATGTCTACTGCTTGTTCCGCCTCCAAACCTTGGGACTACTCACACATATATCTGCAGACGATTACTATTTATTGAGCCCTCGGCCTGACCTCAAGTTCGCCTCGCCTCACCGGATTCCATTCACCGAGTTCTCTGACGCGCTCGATCTCGTCAATGACATACTGACCGCCCGAAACGACCCTGTGTTAAAACTCTCTTCGGACAAGTCCGGTCTCGCCGTTGAGTTTGACTCGAACCGTAAGCATGCGCGTCGCCTACCATTGTTCGTGTTTCCGACGGGTCGTGCCATTTCTGTTTTTAGAGGCCGGTTTAATGCTCTACACGAACAATCACGCCGACATCAAGGGATACAGAAAGAAAATCCACGGTGGCACTGGACTTCAGGGTGACGGCTACATTCCTCACTGTAAGCTGATGTTTTGATATTGGGCAGAGAAGACCACTAATTCCATCTCTCTCTCTTTCCTTCTTCTTTTTTTTGTTCTTCACAGCCGCTGCATTCATCGAGTTTCACGAGGTAAGATGAATGTTTCACTGTACCGCTATTTTTGTTGTTGACAGGGTGATATCTTGCAGCCATTATCGGCGTTCCTGTATCCCACCACCACGAGCACCGACACTTTGTTGACATCGGACGAGGTTTACAACAACTATGTCCGTGTGGATATTATTTCCAGACCAAGCGAGACCAGAGAATGAAAGATTTAGGAGCCATGGACATGATGTTTGTTGTTGTTGCATGTATACTTTATGAGTAAAACGTATATGAGGATTCATCTGTTCTCCTGGTACCCACCGCACGGTGTCAGAGTCTCGCAAGTCGAACGCTCGGATGTATATATTCAATGTTGTCTCGCTGATGTAGCGTGGAACGCAAACCGCAGGTGACAAAACGCTGTCCGACGGTTTCCCGACTTGTCATTCCTGCAAAGCAATAACGATTGCCACAAGGTCGATTGGGTTCGGACACAGCAATCGTTGTCACTTCCCCGGGTGACTCACGTCGAGTCAGACCCGGACCCGAACCGCTCTTGAACCGCTAAACGTTACAGCGGCAGGTGTAATGCACGTTCTTTACAAGCGCGGTTGCCCCTTCGCATTCTGAACGAGCGGGCGACTCGCATCCGCTAGTAAGACTTTTGATTCAGAACACGTATGATTTGTGATTGCGGAGGTGGTTCGACGGAACGTTTTTGTCTACCAGTGTCAAACGCATGCCATGGGGGTTTTTGGACAGAGATGGACCGGGAACCCGGACAATTGTGTCTGGAAGCGGTCACTTGGCATCAGAGAGGCCGTGTTTTATTGGGATGGTGTCTTTCACGGGAGTGCTGGCACGGTGATGCATGTACAGCCCAAAGTCCAACTCGCCGGACCAGACGATGCGGGCATGGGCATACCAAGTGAAACGGCGCTTTCCCCTCTTGGCCGCCGAGGTAGAGAAAGTAGAGGGGAACACGCGACTGCACTTCATCATACGTGATGAAAAGGAGGGAAGCGGCAATGCGGCATTCGCAAGGCGTGCGATGGAAGGGAAAACACCCGATGAAGAGTCGGTGCAGATGGGCCTGTTGCAGACGTTGCGACTCCCGATCATCACACAAGTCGAATATGCAGAGTCTGTCCGAGCGAGCGAAGCCGATGCGTTCTACATGGAAGGGCGGGATGCTCCCAGTGGCGTATCCACTGCCAGCAAGTCATGCGCTATCTCTCTCTCGCTCTCCGGCGCGACGTCCGTCGAACGGGGTACATACGGATCGATGGGGCCTCCACTGTGCGCAGACAAGGATGTGCGTCGAAAGTTGATAAGGCCGAGGTGTTTGATTCTGTGGGTGGTTTGGAAGAACAAAGAGGGGTCACATTGTCGAAATTGTAGAAATCCAATTTCAGAAGAGGGGTTATTCTTGAGCTGACCCTACGGTTTTGCCTATAGGGCTTTCAACTCCTTACGCTCACCACCTAAAGCCAGATATGACGACACTGATCCCAAGTCAAAGATTGACTATGTAAAGCTCACGACGTACAATCCAATCGGCCACTTCTGCACGACTCTTTGCATTACCAACACGTCGAGATATCACATACCCGAACACTAACCAGTTACAAGTACAGACAAAAAACTGGGGGATAAACAAACCTTTACACAACATCAAATGCCGCGCTCTCCCAGCCCACGCGCTTCTTCTCCTCAGCTTCCTTGCGCAGCACGCTCTCCTTAAACGTCTGCACGCGCTCCAGGCCCTCTTGACCGACCTCCTTTGCGCGCCCCGCTACCTTCTTTCCTTCCGCGGGCATCTCGGCACATGGAATCCTCTCTGACAATGGCTCGGAACCGTACCCGAGCGGACCACGCTTCTCTCCAGGAAGAATCTGAGGCTCAGCTCCCATGGCGATGGTGGGTCGACCCTCACGCCCTTCTTTGACGATGCCGGTACTAGTCGCCTTCCACCCAGTCAATACGCCACCCTCCAGCTTCCTAAGGTGACCGATCTCGCTCCAGATCGCGGCAGCAAAGCTTGCGGCGGGGCCAAGACCAGTATCCTCAAACACCTCCGAACGCTTCGAGACATCAAAGGCAATAGCATCTGCAAAGTCGAAGACGCTGTTGATGTGTTCCTCGAGTGTTCGCTCGATCGCATCCCGGAAGCGGTGTACGAGCACCGGCTTAAACACAGAGGCGATGATACGGTGGTTGGATTCCTTGATTGTGAACTTGATGTCGTCAGCCAACTTAGCGTCCACACACTCAATCTTGAAGAAGCGCTTGGATCGCTCGCGTTCAGCTAGACCCTCCTCCGTGTTTGGGATTAGCCTAAACTTGAAGTCGACATTGAGACCCTGCGTTGGGAGATCGAACTGCATGATACCGATAAATTCGTTCGGGCCAACGGTGGACGTTTTGTCCTTGTAGAAGAAGGAGACGTCTCTGAGGGAGAGCTGCATAGCCTGGAGGCGGATATGAGTGGCAGTCCCGAACGCGGTCTTCGTCGAATCCCGGCTCTTGCCATGCGCCATGATTTCAACGTCGGTGATATTACGCATATATGCATGACCTGGAAGAAGGTTGAAGGAGGAAATGTCAAGGTTCTCGAGCACGAACTCGACCTCACGGTCAACATATTCGGTCCTGTAAACCTGTCAGGTCAAGCAGTCCTTTCGTGAGAGACAACCCACCTAGGTATGGGAATGTTCTTCAACACGCGGAGAATGCGCTGCGTGTATACGTTGAACAAATCTTGCCAGAACCAAATTGCGTGCTCCAACGCAGATTGCAAGCCAAGTGCCCCGCCGTCAACGACGCTCTTCTGCACACTCCGAGCAAACCTAGCGTGCGCCTCCCTAGCGCGACGCAAGTCAGCATCATCGGCGAATGCCTGCTGGAATTCGCGAAGTTCGTGACGGAAGATCTCAAGGTCTGTCTTCCATTCCTTCGCGACATCTGAATGCTCGTCGAGGAATCCCTTCCAACGGCGCTCAAACTGCACATGCTTCGCTTGTGCTTCCTGGCTACGCGCATAACCTGGAGTCTCAAGACCGCTGCGTACGTGAGTAAAGAAATCTTCAAACCACGCCTTGAGATCTTTATCCTGTTTGATGTCGAGAGCGCAGGCCCGGAGTTTGGCACTCAAGTCGTCAAGAGATTTTCCGCCCGCGAGTCGCTCACATAGGGTACGGATATTGATGAGGGCATGGTGTACATGCTTTTCTTCGGTGGGGTCATCAATGAAGGTGCTGAGTGACGTAGCTTCTTCAGCGGTAGCAGCAGTGTCAAGCGTCCGATTCAACCACTTGGAGGCGATGGCGAAGATGGTAGACAAGGCGCGCTTGTATTCCTCATCGCTCTGAGCACGATCACAAATCTGTAGCGAGTGTTAAGATTGACAGAAAACAAAGGGGTTTTTATCTGACCTGGTAGAAAGCTTCGATTAACCGTGCGCGCGTCCTGGAAGCCTTCTCTTCCGCGGAGAGCTTGACGGATTGACCGGCTCCAATGGCCTTCGAACCGACCTCTTTGACCGTATCCATGGTCTTCTCGAACCTGACCGTGGGGTCTGCTTCCTCGCGTTCCTCTTCTGGAATCTTGACTTTGCGTCCGAGGGGATCCCTCTCGCCTCGCTGGACCTCGCTCTCAGACTCTCTGAGGCTCTGCTTGGTGCGAGCAGCATGGGCCTCGAATGCCTCTGCGAGATCAGCCAAGGCGAGCCGTACAAAGGAAGCCAAGTCGCTGAGGTTACTTCCCTCGCCCCCGATATTCCCCCAGAGGGTCTTGAGAAGACTCCTTAGAGCGGCACGGAGGGCGTTCATGTCGGCAGACGCCTCCTTGACGTCGATGGCTTCGATGTGGGTCGCAGACAAGTCGCCCTCGGACAAATGCCAGAGAGTGTCTTGGACGAGATTGTCATCTGCGAGAGACGGTCAACGAGGCAGTGGGAGAAAACGAGAATAGGAGATGCACGGTTTTTGTTAGCGCCCAATTGCTTGTATGCGGCGAGCACGTCAGCGAGGCTGCGGGCAATGGCTCTACCCGGTTGGGAGAGCTTGTCGAGCTCGGATGAATCAGAGGGAATGATGTTGAGGAGAATCCAGTCAATGATGGCATTGAGCTGACGTTGGTTGGGAAGTTTGCCAGCGTCGAGAGCTGCGATGACAGAAGATGTCTTGTCCATGGTTGTGTGCTGGAGACGAGAGAGGTCGGTCGCGCTTAAGTAGGTGCCCCCCAGTACATCGTCATCGTCGTCATTCTGGATAGGAGAACCTTCCAAATTTGGAAAGGGGCACGACGCGTATCACGTGACAAAAAAACCCGCGTGTCATCAACTGTATCTACATGGCGCATACATGCAGATGGGCCTCAAAAGTCCAAAGAATACAGTAACAAAATAAAAATACTCGCTCTGTACAAAAATAAATCAACAGGCAAATGTCGTCAGAAAGAAAGAAACCATACCATTCGCTCTCCTCGCCCGATTGTTCCGCGTCACTCAACTTGGGTGGTGGCTTCTTCGTTGCCTTGGCCTTGGGAGCAGGCTTGTCCGCGTTGGCTTTGGGCTTTCTAGACTTTGGCTCCTTTCCACGATTAGGGTTTTCTGGCGCATCTTTCCACAACGCACCGATCTGACGCGAACATGAGACAAATCGGAGGAGGATGTATGCACACACACCTCGACCATGGCTTCCTTGATGGGTGCGCCGGGGTTGTTCTCCTTCCACTCCTTCATCTTGGCCTGTACGAAAAGATTGTATGCTGAAGGGGCACGCTTGGGCTTGTCCTCCTTGTCTACACGTCCATTCAGCCACCTGCACTTCGGAGGCAATGTGGATACTCACCTTGTTTGGAGGTCTTGGCATTAGCGCGTTTGGTGGCTGTCTTGGTGGACGTGGCTAGGTAGAGGTGAGACTAGTTCTGGTAGCTACAAGAAAAGAACAGACCTGTCGTAGATTTGGCCATGGTGGAGGAGATTCAGGAGAGTATGCAGTGGCGTGCGCTGCAACTTGGTGTTTATGAGGTCGTGTCGGGGTCACGTGCTGTGGTCAGTGCGCGAAGGAACTGGGAAATGCCGAACGGAGTTAGCCGAGGGATATTTGAGGCGCAGTCAACTGACTTTGTAAGTAATCCAGTTCATTTCTTCTTCTCCCGCGGTACCGCCCTGCATTCTAAATATATCTATCAGCCATCACTGTATAATGTCCCCTTCCGCTCTTTCTGCACTACTGGCTGTCGCCGCTGCCTCCATCGTGCTTGCCCAGCCCGATCCCGCTGCCCCAACCCCCCTCTACAGCAAGACCTATGCCTACCCAAGTGGAATTGTGCGTCCATCTTTTATCCCACTCGCCCTTGCACTCATCTGTCGATTAGCCTTATCAAGTTGACTACAACACCGCCGCCATCCGCGGTCCCCAAATCGGGTACAACATCTGCAACTCCACAACCGAGAACCAGGACTCACTGTGCCAGACGTCCTTTGCCAACCACATAGATGGTACGTTCATGTTTGTAAATGTTGTCCACTTGATTGACTGTCTTTGAGACTTCTGCTTGTGGGCTCCTCCCAAGCCGAACTCAACCATCGGCGACACTGAAGGCCAGGAAGTTGCCTGGTGTTCCAAACATGGCCACGGCACCCGTCTCATTCCCGCTGGCGCTCTCAAGGGTGTTCAAGTTGTCAAGACCCCGGACTATATTCAGTTTGTCGGTTTCATCGATCAGACACTGGTCAACTTGGCTCCCGGTGATTATGGAGGAGAGCTTGACCCGCATGGTGCTGACCTGGTAGGTTTGTTCTCCTCCAGTTGAAATTTTCTCTGCATCTATCATCTAGCGTGGTAACCCTCTCGGCGGTCTCATGTACTCGAACGCCTTCTCTGGCAGTGGTGGCAACAACAACAGCTACCAACAGGTTAGAGACTGGACTCTGTAGGTTCCCTCATTTATTGCTAGCGAGCACGTACTGACCCATGTTAGCTTCATGGGTGGCGAAGGCTTCTGTATGAAGATCTGTGACCCCGCTGGCCATAACCCGGGTCAGTATTGCCAGAACATCTACGATCGTCTTGGGTGTGAGTACAATGTCCCGAACAACGCCAAGAACGGCACGTTTGAGTACTGTGAGGGTCAAGACATGAGTCCCCCCGGCATCTACACCTCGGGTGGTCAAACCGTGACCTACTTCCAGCCTCCCGAGTCGTTGGGCCCCATCACCACTGTTCCATACACACCCGTTGTGCCTGCCTCGTCCAACTGTGTCACCTACCACTCAACCGATCTTTACACAAATCTGCCTACGCCTACTGGTAGTGCAGGAAGCACCAGCACCGGCCTGAACAGCTCGCCTGGTGCTACACGCTCGTCGTCCGCCGGTGCTGCGGCGCCGACGTCCAACAGTGCATCGGCTGTCGGCATTTCGTCTATTGCTACCATCGCTGGCGTTGCTTTTGCGATGGTCTTCTTGTCATGATTCAAAGTACTTTTACATGGACGGGTTTATCCTCACTACCATCTTTATTTCGGATACTTTGATACCACACATGTTGATGGACCGGTCCGTTTAGGGCACTTGCAATTGAATAGAGAGCCTGGCTATTTGAAGCGTGATGACCGAGTTTGGTTGATTCGATGCTGATGATGGCACATGTGCCACCATGTGCACCCTAATCCCAGTTGCTTTTTATTTCCGGCTTGCCTCTTGCCGGGCATTTCTAGGGGCTGCGTGTCGTGCTTGCTGTGCCGCTCTCTCATCCGACTCTCTCCATGCTCCCTCCCGTCCCCAAGAAGGCCCAGAAGATCGGCCGTGCCCTCAAGACCGCTGCTCGCTTCCCCGCCCGTGTCTCAGGCGGCCGTGGAAGCGGAAGGAGCACCTTTTCCCCTTCCCCGGGCGAGCACCCCGTCGTCCTACTCCGTCTACAGGTTCTCGCCTGCAAAGATCTCTGCTCCCGTGGCAAACACAGCTCCTGCGATCCGTAAGCCTCGCTCATCGCTCCGTAAATGGTGAAATAGCATCTCATTCCACTCCTGCCCAGCTTCGTCGTCGTCTCCTTGTTGAATACGAGGCACCACACCCCCGTCATCAAGCGCAATGCAAACCCAGAGTTTGGTTTGAAGGATGCTACCTTTGACTTTCCCATTTACCTCTCTCTCGCCGATCGGCTCGGTACCATCGAGATTGTCGTTTGGGACAAGGACAGCATGCTCAGAAAGGAGTACCTAGGCGAGGTCGCCCTCCCGTTGGAAGATTGGTTCAGGGAGGGGACCGCCTTTGCTTTCGGCGACGATCGGAACAAGGTGCATGCGATCGTACAGCTAGCCTCGCTCCTGCTCATGTCCCTCCCTCATCCCAGCCGTCATCCTTATCACTCGTATCCACCCGAGCGACGACCCTCGCCTCCGGCTCCGTGCAAATCAAACTCGGGTTTGTCACCCCCCCGAATACCTATTCATTGATGGGCTTCGATGACGTCTTTCGTGAGCTCACCAAACGCTCCCGTCCGAGTCTTGTGTCTGCGCCGCCCGTAAGTCTCGTTCGACCCCTCTCTATGAAAAGATGGCCCTGAAGAAGACATCCTTCCAGACGGAGGGTATTGGTACTCTCCGTTCCCATCTCGTCGGACCCGCCTTTGAAGACGACGGTGGCATCAGCTCCGATGACGATGACAACGACTCAGATGAAGACGAAGACGACGATATCCCGGTGTCGCAACTGTCCCGGCTCTACATTCCCCCGCCCATGATCCACATTAATGATAAAAGTCCCGGACCCGATCAGGACAAGACACCTGGTACCGCTCGACCCTCTCCCGCATCGACGACACTTACGCCCGTCACACCAACGGCATCCCGCAGTAAGCTACCGAAACTATTCATTCGCAGACCACCATTGTCGACGCGCCCGTCGTATGAGGGTGCACCCACGCCCACGCCTCATGCGTTGGATATCATAGTACCGTCTATTTCGGTTGCCCCTCCGCCGGCCACGGCGCCGGGGAGGGTGTCGCCTGTCCCGCCACCCTCACCGATCCCTCCTCATTTTGGACATCGTCGCTCGGCAAGTGCGGGATCCATTCCAACAATGGGCACCACCACCAAGAAACGGTTCAAGCGGTCGTGGGCGATGGGTAAGAGTGCCGACTACAACTTTTCTGCGGCGAACGACATCGTCGGGATCGTGATGCTGGAAATTCAAGGGGCGACGGATCTCCCGAGGCTTAAAAATAGTAAGCGATGACCGTTCACATTTGGGTTGGGTCGTAATTAACGACGATGAACGTCTCTGTGCTATCCGTGTGATTGCTCTAGTGACGCGTACCGGCTGGGATATGGATCCGTTTGTCGTCATCTCGTTTGGAAAAAAGGTGTTTCGCACGCGCGTCATTCGGCATTCCCTGAACCCTACCTGGGATGAGAGGCTCCTCTTCCATGTACGACGTTATGAGACGGCATTCAAGGTCCAGCTGACGGTGCTCGATTGGGACAAGCTCTCTTCGAATGATCACGTGGGCGATGCTCGGTTCGACATCTCGGAGCTTGTCAAGGATGCGCCACAGCCGGATCCAAAGACCGGCTTGTATGACGAAGATGATGATGGCAGTCATCCCATGAAGGAATTTCACTTGCCGTTGGTGACGGCCAAGGAGATGCCATGGGAAGCGAAACATAACCCAGTGCTTCGTTTCAGGTCTGTATTATCCCTTTTTTTTCGATGTTACCGGGTCGGGGCTTTTGAACTGAATTTTGTCGTGTTACAAGAGCCAGGTTTCAACCGTACGATGCGCTGCGCCAGCGGTTCTGGGTTCAATATCTCAAACAGTATGACACGGACGATACGGACACACTCTCAAATCTCGAGATCACATCCATGCTAGATTCGCTCGGATCAACGCTCTCGATGCAAACCATTGACTCGTTCTTCCTCCGATATGGCAAGAGACCGGCAGAGGATGAACTGACGATACCCGAAGCAATCATGTGTCTCGAAAATGAGCTCTGTCGACCTAGAAGTGAAAGGAAGCGGTTGAACACGGAAGACAGTTTCGCTGATAGCGGGTCCTCACTCACGCCGGGCGACGAAGACGGTCGTGGCCCAGGCAAGTTCTTTTTGGACGGCTTAGACTTTTGTGGACCCCCTTTAAGCGTCATGCTGACCGACGAATCTCCGGTGGAGAATCCGTCGTATATGCATCCTAGTCCACCGGAACCGTACTTGACGGAGCCTGGCGAGCGTCCGTTGGCACACGTGGCAGAGCCACTCTCGACATCCTGCACTGCCTCGACGATCCTCCCCTCGACCCGCAAGTTTAGCTATGCATCGTCCGATTCAGAGGACGTTCCTCCTGGCGGGAGGTTGGTTGGACCGTCTGCCAACGAATACCATCACTTTGAGCGGGTTATCAACATCAAGACCTGTCCGTTGTGTCATCGACCCCGACTCAACTCCAAGGCAGAGGTGGACATTGTGACGCATCTGGCTATCTGCGCGAGCCAGGATTGGGCCAAGGTGGACCGGTTTGTCGTAGGCAACTTTGTCACTCCCAGTCAAGCGCAACGGAAATGGTATACCAAGGTCATCACCAAGGTCTCTAGCGGGAACTACAAGCTGGGCGCGGTATGTGGGGCCTTTGTTTGGTTTGTGCATGGATTTGAGTATCGCTCATCGATGTATCGTTGCTAGAACTCGGCGAATATCATTGTACAGAATCGGGCGACTGGGCTACTGGAGGAAGAAAAGATGCAAGTGTATGTTCGACTGGGTATTCGATTGCTGTACAAGGTCTGTCCGCCGTATGTCGGTTGAACCGCGATCAAGGTGATGATCACTGATGCGCGCTTGTGCTCCAGGGTGCGCGAGGGCGGATGGAAGGTGCACGGGGTGAGTGACCTATTCTTACCTGTTGTCGTGTGTTAAGGACCGTTTGCGACTGGTAGCGCGCCGGTTGCTCAAGTCGTTATCGATCAAACAAGGGATCAAGTATGATTCGCCAGAGTCGACTCGAAACATTCAGGCGTTTATCGATTTTTATAATCTCAATGAAGACGAGTTTCTAGATCCTCTCGACTCGTTCAGTGCGTGGTGTTTTCTTTCTGAATCGAGCGATGTGTGATGATGATTGATCAGAAACGTTCAACGAATTCTTTTATCGGTGAGCATGCATATCGACGTCTTCCTGTTTCGCAAAAGGTTGACCGTCCTCTTTTGAAAATGGTAGCAAACTTAAACCTGACGCCAGGCCGATCGATTCGCCTGATGACCCCATGCGCCTCGTCAGCGCCGCCGACTGTCGTCTCATGGTATTTGAGACTGTTGCGGAAGCAACACGTCTCTGGATTAAGGGACGCGATTTTACGATCGGACGCTTGCTCGGTGATACGTATCGCGAGGAAGCGGAACGCTATGTCGGTGGGGCGTTGGCGATTTTCCGTTTGGCACCACAGGATTATCATCGGTTTCATGTGCCGGTGGATGGAGTAATTGGTCGGATGACGGACATTGCGGGAGAGTATTATACGGTCAATGTGCGTGTCGTGCTTCAGCATCGGTCGGTGGCGATGCTGACTGACAGTGCGGTGGACAGCCTCAGGCAATTCGCAGTGCCTTGGACGTGTATGGGGAAAACGTGCGCAGGATCGTGCCAATCGAGAGTGCGCAGTTTGGACGCGTCATGGTGGTCTGCGTCGGTGCGATGATGGTGGGGAGCATTGAGACGACGGTGTACGAGGGGCAACATGTCACACGTGGCCAAGAACTGGGGTATTTCGCGTTTGGTGGGTTGTCTGATCTTGTTCCACCATGTCATTGGTTGAGGGGACGTTTGACATATTGCATATTGTAGGCGGGTCGACGATCGTGGTGTTATTCGAAAAGGGGGCGGTGGAGTGGGACGAGGACTTGGTGGTGAATGGACGTGCGGCGCTTGAGACGCTCGTGCGCGTGGGGATGGGGATTGGGCGGTGCCGGAGGGTGGGTATGACGACGAATGGTGCACAGGTTCATAAGGCATGACAGTAGACATCGGTACGGATCATTTTCTTTTTTTTTTTTCTCTTCCTCCTACATCTTGTACACACTACAGTAGATCGTCGCATAGTCACTATCATATCATATGACAAGGGTGCATGTCACTACGAGGGGCTGTAGCAACACTGCCACATACGAAATAGGAGAGTTCAAATGGAGTTTAAAGTTGGATAATCATTTGTCATTTGGAGACCGAAGCACTACACCGCCTTTTCTCGCTTCTCCGAACTCTTTTTATCGCTGCAATCAGGCTCTCCTAGTCCTCATCTTATCCTTCATCATCTCTTTCTCGACATGTCTGGTTTTTTGAACAATATGGTAAATCGCTCATCGGGTTACACTCTGGATCTTTGATCTGATCCACACCCAGCACGAACGCCACCAACAACACAGGGAACAGCGCGAAGAGCGCCGTGAAGCCCACCATGAGCGACACGATCGCGGCGGCCGCTACGACGACCATGAAGACCGTGAAGACCACGATGATTACGGATCACGACAGCACGACCGGGGTCACCGCTACGAAGACGAAGACGAAGGACCACGTCGTCCCCAGTCCTACGAACCCCGATTCCAGGGCCAAGGGCGTGAATACGTCCCACCCGCTGGTCCGCCGCCCTCAGCGCGCGGTCTGTCTGGGCCAGGCTCCTTGGGTGGCCTCGATCGTGGCGATTTCGCTTCGGATGCGGATATCGATCGGATGATCGCTACGGGCGAGTTTAACAAGAGGCAGGGGCGCGAGGAGAGGTATGAGCATGGGTATGGTGGCTCGGTGGGTGGAGAGCGCGGGGATGCGTATGGCCGATACGATGTGCCGTCTGGGTGAGATAACCACTGCCGTTGATGACCGTCTTTTCCTTTTTTCTTATCCGCTCCTTTTTTCATCTTCTTTGCAGACCATCCCCAGGCCAGGGGTATGGAGGACGTACGAACGAGTATGGACGCTATGATGCGCCGTCGGGGTAAGACGTGCACCGATGGTCTGCCGGCGTTCGCTGATGTGTGTATTTGTGTAGAGCTCCGCCTGGTCGAGGCTATCAGAGCCAACAGCCCCATCAACAGGAATATGGGTCTGGTAGCGCGTACGCATCTAGCTACGGCGAAGGACCCGAGCGTCAGAACCAGTACGGACTACAGCAGACACAGGGTCGCTCTCAGTACGAGACACCGCAGGGACCTCCCCCTGGCCGTGGAAGAGGCCAGGGTAATGCGCCTTCTGGCGGATTCGCCGGCTCTCGTGATGGAGAGGAGCGATATGGTACGGGATACGGCGGACTGCCCAAGGATCGGAGTGAAACCCCGCGCCGAGGCGAAGCTGCCAGTTACTACGACCAGCAAGGTGCATCTGGTGAGATACGTCTTGTAGCTATATATATATCCGATCTGATGGTTACATATAGGCCAAGGTGACCGTTACGCGCATTTGGCGGGTATAGCGCAAGAGCATGGGAACGATGACCCTGAGTTGTACCGCCGGGCTACGCAGGGCTTGCAAGAGAAGATCCAGTCGCAGGCGCAGTCTCGCCGGCCGAAGAGGGATGACGACGAAGAGAATTACAGAACGCACGTCGATGCGCATCGGAAAGCATATGGGTGAGTGGGGACGGATGATGCCATGATGTGTCGGATCGCTCACATGGCTGAATGGATGACAGGGGAGACGACCATGGACCGATGGATGCTGATACGATTGGAGCGGCGGCGGCGATGGAGGCGTTTAAGCAGACTGCAGCTGCAGCCGGGTCTTCCAATGCGCCTGCAGGTGCATTCCAGGTGGGCAAGGCGAGTGGGGGCTCTTCATCGAAGCCGGGACACGCTGCCCGAGAGGAAGTGGAAGTGGAGGAAGACACGACTGCGGCACGTGCAGGTGCCTCTGGCGGGTTGCAAGACAAACTGGTGCGTGCTGTGAGGGTGAGAGTAGGTGTCTAGCATGGCTGATGGGAACGTAGATGGCGCTTGCGATGTCTCAGGCGGGCAAACTGTTTGACAAGAAAAACGCGGGATCGAGTGCGAGCGGTGGGGACGGGTCACAGGGCAAGGCACAAGGTGAGTGCTATCTTGATGCGGAAGGTGTGCATGTGTTCAAAGTGGGTTGTGTAGCCATGCAATCGGCCGCTGCAACTGCGATGGAGCTCTTTACACAGTACCAGAGCAAGGGCAAGCTCGAGTCGGGTGACATGTCAAAGGTTATGGGGCTTGCCATGAATCTGTTGTAGAAACAAAGTGTCTATGTAGTACTCCTCGGCTATTTACGCATTATGGTTGCTTTAGTCTTGTGATGACTGTGTGAATCCGTTGATAGGCGCTATAAATAGCACGATATTTTATGCAGCGCAGTTCCGCCTTTTTCTCTCCTCGTTTCGCTCAGACATCTGCCCTTTTTTTTGAGACATGTCTCGCTTCGCTCTTTCCACTCTCGTCGCTGTCGCCATTGCCTCCAGGTCGGCGCTCGCCCAGCCCGACCCCGCAGACCCAACTCCCCTTACGGCTAAGACCTATGCTTACCCCAGTGGCATTGCAAGTATCCCGTTTTTCTCGACCGCCCTCCAACCCTCACCTTTTTTTTTCATGCCAGCCGTACCAAGTAGACCCCGTCACCTCCGCCATCCGTGGTCCCCAGACCGGTTACAACATTTGTAACTCGACGACCCAGAACCAACAGTCACTATGCCAGACCTCGTTCTTTAACAACATTGATGGTATGTCCATGATTACGTTTTGCTCTACTTTTCCCCTCATCTATTCACCCAAAGACTTCTGCCTCTGGGCCCCTCCAACGCCAAACTCCACCATTGGTGACACTGAGGCCTGGGAAGTTGCCTGGTGTACCAAGTCTGGCCACGGTACCCGTCTCATTCCAGCGGGTGCACTTCAAGGTGCCCAGCTACTCGTCACCAGCGAGTATTATCAGATTGCCGGTTTCATCGACCAGACCCAGCTCGACATGGCCGCCGGTGACTATGGTGGAGAACTCGATCCCCATGGTGCTGACTTGGTTCGTCCTCGCCCTCGTTCATATTTAACGCCATTCTCACTGTGTGTCTGTCCAGCGTGGGAACCCTCTCGGTGGTCTCATGTACTCGAACGCCTTCCCAAAACTCGGTGGCGACAACAACACCTATACGCAGGTTATGGACTGGACTTTGCAAGTATTTACGTTGTTCTTGTGTGCACTCTCCTTGACTCGCATTGCAGCTTCATTGGTGGAGGCGCCTTCTGCGGCACCCTTTGTAACCCCTCGAGTTCCTCAAGCAATCAGTCTGCATACTGCCAGAACATTTACGACCTCATGGGCTGCCTTGACAACATGCCCAACAACGCCAAGAACGGCACCTTCGAAGTTTGTGATGCTGATCTGAAGACTCCCGCCGGAATTTACACCTCGGGTGGCGTTACATTGACGTACACCCAGCCTGCCACTGGCCCTATTACTGTTCCATACACTGCTAACGTCCCCGCCTCCTCCAACTGTGTTACATACAAGTCTTCTGATTTGTACACCAACCTTCCCACACCCACCGGTGTGACCACTACCGGTGCTTCCCAAAGCGGCGCAGCTACTGGCTCCTCTTCGGCTGGTGCAGCATCTGCGACCACGAATGGTGCTTCCGCACTTGGTATCTCCTCCGTCGCTGGCATCCTCGGCACACTCTTCGCCATCTCCTTCCTCTCGTGAAAACGTGTTTGAATTGACCCCATTGACATTTCATGCTACATCTAGTCGCGAAATGATCCACACAAACATTATCGTCAGTACAGCTAGATCTCAGTACGTCGGCGCTGTATATTGTTGTGATGATTTCATGGGGATTGTGCATGGACTTTGTTTTCTTTCATGTTGTTGTTTTTTTGTGCATGTGTGTTGAACACTGGCACTAGCCTGTCTCTTAAGTAAATACCCCGATGCATCGTACAATTACTCTACAGTTGGTTTTCTTAAATGCATGTGCATATACATGGGGACCCTGTCATTGCTGCAGCAGGTTTGTATATGATTGTGAAGAGGGGACGAGTAGGTGATCGGTTGATGTCCACCAACGTTGCTTGGCACCTCTTCTTTCCACAGCCCAAACAGTCAAGTCTGGCGTGAAATGGGAAGAAGTGATCCTGGATGAAATGGAACACTGTCAGACTCGATTGTCAAGTATGTGCACACTGAGCTGGTAGCCAGTAGAATCGTCATTCCAAGGGGGTTGCCGTCTCGGCATCCTAGTAGCTGCAGCTTCAGACAGAGCGGGCGGAGTGCAAAGTTCAAGAGTCGGAGTGTGAAGAAGATGTATGATCGTCGGACTCTTGGCATTTGCACTCCGCCCGCTCTGTCTGCAGCCGCAGCTGGGGTGGTCATTTCTGGAGTGGGTTTGCCGAGCTTCGGCTCGCCTGCAGTGAGCCAACCTCCAATGACGAATCTGTCGCAGGACCCGTTACTTACTAGTACTAGTACTCACCCGATGGCATGTTTATAACTTGAACAATCTGTACGCATAAACCTTGCCTTACGGCCGGGACACTACAGTTGGTCGGCGCTTATGCCACCATCAAAGCTCGTACAGCAACTTGGGTAGCGTGTGTGTTGTGTCTTTGACTCCTTCAGAACGCTACGAACCCATCGCTAATGCCCGACCCCCCACAGGACACATATGTTAGACATCTGCTGTCACATCGTGGATACCCTTTGTGGATTCCAGAGCCAAGCAGGCGGCTTCCGCAGGCTTATCTGCGCGAGGGTCTGAGGATTGGGGACGTCGGTGTCGTCGTCCCGGAAAATGGCAGTTTTGACGTCTTTTTCAATATCTGCCTACCTCCAGAACACCCTCTTCATCGACGTGGCGTTCCTGACAACTTCAGTCCCATCAGCTTGGATAGCGAGGACATCGATGTATTCCCCAGTGCAGATGACCCCGGTCGTGTTATCGCAAGTCCATCTGTGAGGCAGGTTGTCCCTCCCGACGAATCACATACGAGGTTTATACGATCCTCCTCTCGAAGTGTTCACTGTCACTGACGATATATCGTTCAGAGCAGAATACGATTTCTACTTACCTCTCAGCGACGGCGCTCTTCTCATTTTGCCTCATGGCGCCGAACATCACGATCTTCGAATCAGACGTAGATTCCTACATGAGGCCCTTGAACACGCTGCGGATTGGTATGATTTCGCGGAGCGACGCCTCCATCGCATTATCAGCCATGACTCCCTATACTTGATTACTGGCTTTTATAAAGCACGATCTTGGTCCCTCGCATCTTTTCCGAGCGTGCAGAACGTCACAGGCACCGTCGAATTTCCGGTTCGATTCACAGCACCACAGTCCCGAGGTAACCTCGGATCAAACTACACCTGGAGGCACGAACGCGCTTTGGACTGGCGAGTCGGACCTCCCGATGACTTATCCAATGGGATCCCCAACCAAGCAGTCTTTATCAGCGGATTCAAGATTGCTGTCAGCGACGAGCTCTTAGTTTGGAAAAGGATCACTGTCAAAGCTAACACCGACCAAGACCAACCGGAGGTTTCCAACGTTGTTGGAAGGGGCTCTTGGTTACCAAACCTTTGGAGTAACTTGCCTCGAATGGGAAGTACCTCCGAAGCCGGCGCACAGTACAATATGCCCAGCGGATCGGGTACCAAAGCTTCACCTGCGCGCGGCTCCCCAAGT
The DNA here is from genome assembly GCA_038092555.1 of Boletus subgraveolens. NCBI lineage: Eukaryota > Fungi > Basidiomycota > Agaricomycetes > Boletales > Boletaceae > Boletus > Boletus subgraveolens. The sequence goes on along the minus strand of JBBPQP010000440.1, from coordinate 3,008 downwards.
GATACATCTTATGTCACGGACAACCATACGACAATCACCCACGTTCCACGGATGCCTAAGGTTGGTTGGTGATTTTCCCCTGCATATGGTCGCATGGTGACTTCCCTGTTAATACTAATAGTCGCTTCATCCTTCGGACACCATCAACAGATGGTTATTCAGCAAGGTTTGAATACGCCTTGCAACTGTGGATGCGATAGTTATGATTGCTCACTGTCATGCAACTTTTCATGCAGGAGCCTTCTGCAAAGATTGCCGTGACGCATGATACTCAGTGGTCTAGTTTAGTCGAAATGGTCTGTCGACATTCTCTTACACTCGATGAGTAGGCTTGATCTTGCAATCCAGGGCAAACTTGAGTCTAAAGACCTACTGCAAAGTGAACGTCTCGAGTCAGTGTTATCCGTTCATAATTACGTTGTCTTTCAGAACGGTAGGGCTATAACATTGTGTATTCACGATTGCTAACCTTTGGCCCTAGACGCTGTGTTTCTGCAAACGAAAGCGGTAGGGTAAGTTTGTTCACACTGCCAAATAACTGAAGCTTATTTAGATGATAGTGTCCCGTCGGCTGTGGCGACTTGTCACTAAACGCTCCCGCTTTCGGCATTGCAGACTCAGACACTGGTTCAGGACGATGAAAATATGAGCTCAAACGTCAGCATGGACGGCTCCACACTGGTAGCTTCACTCGATCGGAGGGTGCGATTTAAAGGAAAATCATTGAATTATGAAGACATGTAAGCCTGTGATGACTGCAGACTCCAAGGCGTCGATCTGCTAACCACGGATGTGGATCTTTCGCAAACCACGACCATGATACATAGTTCGAATCCTTCTCTCCATTTATCTGTTGTGAGTCACGTTTGGAGACGAAGACTTGGCCAGTCAATAACATGACATTTATTCATCCAGGGCGATTCATCGATCGTACGTTTCCCTCATGCGATGATTGTGCACTCACTTTCATATCCCATTTCCGGTATAGGCAACTGGTCGCTTGCTGATCCCTTCCCCATTGCAAGATCTCACCAAAGATGTGTGTTACCTTTTAGTTATCCGACTTTAGAAACTGACGAGAGTTTTAGCATTTTCCCAGTCCAACGCGATCGAGCAGACGAGTCAGCGAAGATGAATATCCGGATTTCATTCAAGAAATGTAAAGAATTCTATCTCGTCGAATGTTGATCCACTCGTTGTTTAACCTCGCACGGCAGTCGATCCAATCCTGCCTATAACCTCACTGGCTGTATTGTGCCGGAAGGGAGCCATCCGGTCTCTGGTGGTACCCACGGCGATATCTACAAAGGCACGCTCAAATTGAATGGGAGGGCCATGCCAGTTGCGTCATCGTGTCGACCTCGCAGCGGTTTAGACTTACCGCCAATCGACGTATAGGTCGCAATTAAAGTAATTAAAAAATATACGGCCAAGGACGATGACTTATCGAAGCAGAGGGTACGTAATATAGACTCGGTCGATTTCATCGAGAATTAACGTTCTTCACAGCGTCTTCGTCGGGAGATCAAACTCTGGTTGACGCTTAGCCACAGGAATGTCATGCCATTGCTTGGGACAACCCGGGATTATGGAGATTTTCCTGCTATCGTGTATCCATGGGTCGAGAATGGCTCCTTGACATCTTATCTCGATCGCCGCAACAATGACTTGACGGCACAGCAGAGATTTGGCATAGTGGGCATCTTCTATGTCCTGTTGAGCTTTTTTGAATGTCAGCACTGCAGATCAACGATGTCGCTTTGGGATTGCAATACCGTAAGTGATTTTGCTGCGCCATGGCCGTCTAAACTGTCACACGTTCTACACATTCATAGTGCATTCTCAGTCCGTCGTACACGGCGATATCTCCGGTGTGCGTGGAGGTTTGGTTTGGCCGTTTTTGCTCGCTCACGTAAACATTGCAGTCAAATATCCTTATCTATGGCAGTGGAAGAGCTTGTATCGCTGATTTCGGCCTGTCAATTGTCGTGACTGAAATTGAAGGATCCTCCATTGCGCTGACATACCAAGTAAAAGGAACGCTCCGCTGGACAGCTCCCGAGTTGTTCCAAATTCGCGAGCCCGAGAACGAAGACGAGGATGCATGCAAGATCTTTCCGACGCCGGAAAGCGACATCTATTCATTTGCTGGTATCATGCTCCAAGTGCGTGTCTATGGCCTACCTTTTGATTGAGTCGGGTGTGATGCTGATGCTGACGATGCCTGCATCTGGCTTTATTACTTGACAGGTCTTGAGTGGTAAAATTCCCTATCATTACCTCACCCGCGATGAGCAGGTGCTATTGGCCACATCCAGGGGGGAGCATCCGAGACGTCCCAGCTCAACCTCCGTCGTTACGGATGATCAGTGGGGCTTTATGATGGAGTGCTGGTCCTTTGTGGCGGCGGATCGTCCTTCCGATTCGGACATGGTAGAATTCGTGCACGAACAGCTGCTCGATACCGTGGCGAGGTCGACATTGAAGATGCGGTGAGAGATTACTACAATGCAGAGAACTAGCGGGGGAGGTAGGGGTTTCTTGGCATCATGATGGGCGGTCCTGGCGTTATGTCGGACGGATCGTTGTAGGACGATCAGCCGTTTCTTGCGATTGTACGTTGCTGTATGCTGGGACACAGGTGGATGTTGTCATCTTGGGTCGATCTGTTGTATACGAGCATGTGGTCTGTGTTCAAATTGATCATGGAGCACAGGCTCGCTGTTGCTATTTATGTAAATAACCTAACTTTGACACCTGTTACAAGTGCACTGCAAGAACGGTCGGAGCACTGCCCCGGACTTTTTCCGGCGTTCAGACCTCAGGTAAACAATTAGGGTCCTTACTTCAACTGATTCAGAGGTCACCGTACGTTCAGATCTGCAGCCTTGAGGAATTCGCCGAGAATCTGGTGAGGACCTAGCCTGGTGACTCCCAGCCGGGACCAATCCCGACCGGCGACCGTGCGGGACCACTCTAAACTCTTCAGAACGGCGATGTCCACGATG
>JBBPQP010000439.1:0-25891 GCA_038092555.1 Boletus subgraveolens | reverse complement strand
CCTCGAAACAGACGGATCAGGAATCGGCATCGGAGCAGTTCTGTCACAAGAGAAAGAAGGCCGATGGCATCCCGTCGCGTATATATCCAGGTCGCTTAACGAAGCAGAAAGAAACTACCATGCAGCAGATCTCGAGATGGCAGCCATCATATTCGCACTCAAAGAATGGCGCCACTATCTCCTCGATGCCAAGCATGAATTCGAGATCCTGACAGACCATAAAAATCTCGAATACTTCAAACAACCACAAGATCTGTCGCGACGACAAGCACGGTGGAATCAATTACTCCAAGAGTTCCACTTCGTGATTAAACACAGAGCCGGAAAAACAAATCCAGCAGACCCATTGTCACGAAGACCGGACTTCGACACAAACGTCGAAGACAATAAAGAAATCACCGTACTACAACCCGATCGATTCTCAAACGACGAGGGAGCAGCTGTGCGCTCTATCACGTTCGAGAAACGAATCAGAGATCTCCAATCCCGCGCCGAAAAGTTCGCGATCGAAGGAGTCAAAAAGAGCGACTCTCCATGGAAGCTCAAAGACGGACTCATCCACTGGGGCAATGCCCTATATGTCCCCATGGAACCTTCGCTCCGAGAAGCGATCATCGTACAAAATCACGATCACCTGCTCTCAGGACACCCCGGCGCGCGAAGAACGGGAGACCTCATCCGAACGAGATACTACTGGCCCACTATGAAGAAGGACATCGCTCGCTACGTCTCTGGTTGCGACATCTGCCAAAAAGTCAAAACCAAGACAAAGCGAACACAACTACACCCGAATGAGCCCGCCGACGGACCATGGGAAGTCATCTCCATAGACCTGATCGGTCCGCTTCCCGAATCCAACGGAAAGGACGCAATCCTAACCGTCGTCGACACGTTCTCGAAAATGGTTCACTTCTTCCCCATCTCTACTTCGATATCGTCTGCCGGAGTCGCAAGAATCTATCGCGACAACATCTTCAAACTTCACGGCACTCCGAAGAAGATCATCAGTGACAGAGGGCCACAATTCGTATCATCGTTCATGACAGCACTCCAAGAACTCCTCCAAATAGAAGGAAATCCATCCACCGCTTACCACCCACAAACCGACGGACAATCCGAACGCTTCAACGCACTCGTTGAACAATACCTTCAGATCTATGTCAACCACCGTCAATCCGATTGGGTGGATTGGCTCCCTCTAGCAGAGTTCGCTCACAACTCCAAAGTATCCTCCGCAACGAAAACGTCCCCCTTCCTCCTCAACTACGGACAAACACCCCGCATCAACACCACTCAAAAGTCAGTAGCAAGGAACGGAAACGAGGAAGCGGCCGTCTTTGTAGAGGAGATGAAAAAGAGTCATCAAAGAGCAAAAGAGGCTCTTCAACATGCCGCCAACGATATGAAGAAATATCATGATCGAGGAACGAGACCACCGATCAAGTACAAACCAGGAGACCTCGTTCTCCTCGAATCGACCAACATCCGCTCTGACCACCCATCGCGAAAGTTAGACGACAAGCGATACGGTCCTTTCAAAGTACTTGAAAAGGTCGGTAAAGGAGCCTACAAGCTCAAGTTGGACTCAAAGTGGCGAGGAATCCACCCGGTCTTCAATGAATGTCTCCTGCATCCGTATCACAAGGGAGAATTTCCATCACAAAAGAAACCACCGCCTCCGCCACCAATCGTCCAACCACACAGCGAGGAACAAGAGATCGAAAATATCATCGACTCACGAGAGCGACGCGGTACAGTAGAGTACCTCGTTCATTGGAAGGGATTCCCTAGGGAAGAAAACGAGTGGAAAAAGGCGTCTGACTTGGACAACGCAGCGGATGCCATAAAAGACTTCCATCAACTACATCCAACCGCCCCCCGTCCAAAAAGAACGATGCGCGTTCGATTCGCCGACACAGACACCCCCTGCTCCTGTCCGATCTGTCAAAACCTTCCTCTTCCGGTTCCGTCCCCCATGCTTCTCGACCCCGACTTCCTCTCGTTCCGCGAAACAATGGATCCCCTCCGCAATTGTTCGTTCGACACTCCCCTTACGGACACGCCTTACTTAGAAGGCCTGCTCGTCGAAAGGGACTTCGACTCTTAGAGGGGGGGTAATGTCATGTTCTCCCTTTCCACCCTTCACACATGTCACAGAAGTACGTAGAACCCTGTAGAATATTCCTTCTCTTCCACCGGATCAAACCCTTAACCATTTCATTTCCGAACAGCTTAGTCATCTTACTTCGTAGTAGTATATATATCCTCCATGTATCATAGTACATCCCTCAGAATTGGAATCGTCTTCACTCCAGAGCATCCCCGAAGGGTAGCCCCTAAGGTCTCTCTAGACGGTTCTGATAGAGTTGGGGACTGGTGCTTGCACCACTACAATCCATAAATGGGAAATTACTTTGCACCACTGACGTGATAAGGGGTCACTGGTCTGTGCCTTGATGATCCAGTGTATTTATGGATGTTTGCACTTGCTGTCCAAAATATTGCCGTGTCGAAGCCAAATATTTAGACTGTTTGATATCTAGATTTCATTGCAAACATATATAAGACAGACAAGTTCTGGTTTGTATGCCCCAATTCACATCAGTTCTGCAACTACAAAGTATCATTTGCATCTGACCTTCTAATGTGGTTCTACATCTTCCGCTTTCTTCGCAGTTTCTGCCACCCCCCACAGATCGACCCAGCAGGAGTGCAGCACCCTTGCCTTTCCGAGCTCACCACGGCGCTGGAAGGCGTGCAGAAATTTTCGTTGACTTCGGTATGCATCTTGCGCTCGTTGGCACAACCTGCGACTGACATACGTGTTGGTTGAACAGCTCGTGGCAACCTCATCTCATATGTGGTATCAGCATACTTACTGCTGACTCAGCATCCTTGCGGTCTCCGGATCTGAGGCATTACAACTCGCAGTGCTCACGCTCCTTATTTATACCATCAGTCTTCGTCTCGCCATTAACGCTTGTTTCATCCATGTAAGGACTCTCCGCCATCCAACCGTGATCTAATTTCCCATTAGGATTACCCTGCCCTGTCAAGATTCCTCCATGTCATACCTCTCCTGGGCACATCCTGCACGGCCAGCGTTGCGCTTGTTTCCGACTTGAAATCACCTTCCCTCGCAGCAGTTGCCATTTTTTTGGGTCTCTTACCACTGGTCACTATAGCCATTTACCAGGGAATCATGTTTGCTGAAATGTCTACAGCAAAATTACCTTTGCAAATGCAGCATGTGCCAGCGTCTTCCACGTCAGGTTCTGCTGATACCACAGTTGCGTAGATCAAGCTAGACTATTGCGGTTACGAATGCCTAGGCTAGATCTAATCATATGTTCTCCACCAAATCCATCATCTTTGTGTCCTCCACATTCCTTTTGATACTCACTCGTATACCATGACGTCACCCTGACTCGGGCATCATTCCCTGCTCGAGCAATATAGATAGAGGACTATGGATACGACACATCCCCATCTTGTTTTCTATAATTCTATGGCATTAGACGATATTCAGCACCAGTGTTCCTGTGCTCTCCGTGCCTTCCGCTCCACATTCGGCTATAGTGCCGCTCGCGCTCATCGAGAACGAGCGTCGTCGAGCGTCGGGCGCGAGCATGCCGTGCACGCGTTTGCCATATACGGTGGTCACCGGACTAACCGGGAGTTGCAACACACCTCAAGCAAAGCTTCAAGCTTTCAAGTGTATACTATCCGATCGTGCGCGGGGCGTCACTATAGGCAACTCCGATTTTACAGAACAGTGCGGAAAGGGCGTACACTACTTTCTTTGAATGCTTGCATGTAGGTTGTTTCTGTTTTGTCTATCTATATTGTGTCCCACCATACTACCTTTCCGTCCCATACACCATTGAGGTGAACAGACTTATTGCGACAGCTGTTTGATCCTGATGATGATAGCTGCGGGAAAATGTAAATCAACACGCCAGTCAAAGCAACCGATCGGTCTTACATTGAGGATCGAGACCTTGGTAAGGAATCTGCTCGCTGAGACCACCGCAGCCCTCCTTGACGGTACCCATGTAGCCGTACCGGGGGGTGAGCCCGCGCTCAAGAAGCCATGTACCAAACTTGGAGCCAAGCTAGGGAATGAACATGAGAGATGAATCATCGGGACGGCGATGCGACAATACGTACACCAGTCTTCTGGTTGAACGACTCGACGACCAGGACGAAGCCGGTTGAGCCAATCTTTCTGATGGTCTACCGGCAAAACTGCTCGAAACATTGTTATTCCACGATAAGCAGATTTACTCACCTGTTCGTCAACAATATTGAGCGTGGACTTGTTAATCAGGCCAACGTCCAAGCCTTGCTGGCGGCATCGCAGCACAGCGTCCCAAGAGCGGTACAGCATCTCCCCGAATGATACGACGTAGCCGGCAGTGCCCTCCACAATCGTCTCGTCCTTCCCGGGAACAAACTTGTAGTCACCGTCAAAGAACCTGGTCTTTCCGTCCTCCTTGAGTATGTAGGGAACCTTTGAACGCGTGGAGAAGATAAAGCGTAGGCCCCGTTCGAAGAATACTTGCTGCACGATGGCAACCATTTGCAATGGGTCGGCTGGGAAGTATAACCAAGATTGGACATCCGAGAGACCATTGTCAGCGAAGAATGAGTTGACCCCAAAGTGACAGGTGTTGTCTGCCATTTCATCAACTAAATGCGGGAGGGAAATCAGATGATGACCACCCCTCCTGAGATGATCGCATATACTCACCCCCTGAGTGCGAGAAATGACAGAGGACATTGCAATTGTTCAATCGTGCCATGGTGATCTCAGAAATAACCATCTCAAGGAAAGCGGAGAAGGTGGAGAAAACGCCGAACTTGTCAGCGTCGAAACCAAAGCCAGCGGCTGCAGCGAAGTTACCGCGCTCCATAATGCCGGATGGAACGAACACTTCAGGATGTTTTTGGTGGATCACCTTGAGACCAGTCGAACCTTCCAGGTCGCCTGGTCGGGAGATAAGTTGGTAGCTTACATGATGCCATATTATGTTATCACTCACTGTCAATGACCATCACCTTCTTAGCGGCTTCCTCTTTCGAAAGCTTGTCGAGCACCAAGTTGACTGCATCGCCGAATATGGCGCGGTTAGCAGCTGTTTCCTTAGTGGAACCAATGTAGGAGTAAAGGATAGCAGAGGGTTTGATGTTGCCCAAGATATCTGAAATGACGGATTCAGGGTATCCGCGTGAAAGGAGATATTTGGTGGCAGCCTTGACGGGAATAACGTCGTGTCCATGCGTGCTTCCTTCGATGTCTGCTACACCAGGGGCCATGAGGCGCTTAGCGATTACTGTGGGAATTCTAAGTTGATTGGCTACAGGTACTTGACATCCATACATACCGGCAGCGGGGCCATTATAGGTGACGATTGATGCGATTGCGCCCCAAAGAGCATCGATATCCTCACCCTGGACAGTGTAGACCTTGAGACCATGTCCCTCGAGTGTCTTTTGCAAGTCGTATCCCTTGAGATATTGGGAAGGGTGGCCAGCAATAGTCACGTCATTGTCATCAATCAAGAGTTTGATGTTCAAGCCCTGAGCAACAGCAAGACGAGCAGCCTCTGCATCGTTACCCTCCTGCTGAGAACCATCGGAACCAAGACAAAAGATGGTTTTGTCCCGGTGGGCAAAGGCGACACCGTTCACATGTGGCCACATGTGCCCGAGACGGCCAGAGGAGAACTTGACACCGGGTGTGAGGCCAAGTTCGGGGTGGCCGGGGAGCTTGGAGTTTGCTTCGCGGTAGTGCAGAAGTTGTTCTGGACGAATGTGGCCCTCCAGAGCAGAGAGGAGGTATTGAGTCGCGACACGGTGACCTGTTGGTCGAGGTATTAGATAACTTAGGGGACACGGCACGGACACGCATACCAGCCTCGTCAAAGAGGATTGGGAGGTATTTGTCGGAGCCCTCGATCAAGCTGAGTGCTATGCAAACTTCCGGGACAGTGTCATAGGCACCACCTGGACGTATGCGTTAAGCGGGCAGACACTTGGACGAAAGAGATGGTCAACCTGTGTGTCCGCTCACACCACGCGCAGCACCGGTGGCGGTAAAGAGGACGATTGCATCACGTAGGAGCTGGATGTTGGCCTGGAGGGTGGACCTTTGCTCTGCGGTAAGCTTTGGCTGAGAGGGGTCGAGAACCAATCTGCAATAGATCGTGGTCAAGTAATGCACCGACAAATAGAAGACGGCGCTACTTTTTGTACTGTTTGAGATCGATAGGGAATTTACTGCTGGCCATCGTTGAGGGACGTGAGTGGGGTCTATCGCGCCCTTGATCTCCGCCATGACCGTTTATCAGCCTCACCCGTGCGAATTTCAACCACCACAGATACCGTGTGGTGCCGATTTGAAAACGAATCTAAGCAGAATGGAGCAAGTCGAGGAACGTTCGAAACCATGTAATCATGTTCACAAGGTTACTACCCAATGGCAGTGACTAGTTCCGCGACACTGCAGCGCACTGAGAACGGCTACGCGCTCACTTTCCTTTCCGGTCTTGTCAGTGAGATGTCTGCTACTTTACTTACCATGAGCAATGCCCTCCGTGGGGTTGTCCAGACACACACACACATGGCCGTTTGAGAATGCACCGCAATGTATCTCAGGCTTGTAATCGACCGACACAGCCTGGGCGGTTTGGACCCATCAGGGCAATAATGCGGAATTTCTGTCACATATGGAGCACTAGGTACCTGTAGGCACTGTTAATTTCGGTGGAGTTGCGGATGCCGAGGGGCAGAGCGAACTGAAAACGGTAAAGCGTACTCAGCAGCGAACCTGTTCATGTACATGAACTCGTGGAACGGTCAACACCTCAGAGGGTTACAAGTGCGACCGTATATCCTGTTTCGTGTGGGAGAGGAGGGAAACACGCAGCGCAAGTCCCAGCTCATCTCCCATTAAGTCGTGTAAAGACCTTTTAATGAAATGTCGCATTCGCAGGAAGGTCAATAATAGCACCTCTAGGCTACTGCACCTTCGCAGCTTTCACCTCTTCGCAGGCATCAGTTCTTCCGACCATGTTCAAGGCTGTTGGATAGATGACAGACATATTGAACACGCTTTGACAAGTAACCTTTTGCTCTGCGCTAATTTGATGACAGATACAGCTATTAGGCAGTCGGAATCTGTAGGTATGTTGCTCGTTCCCAGAGTTCGTGGTATTCGCAAATTTTGTGTCGGATGTGGCAGGTGTGGATCAGTCTTTCCCTGACGGGACGCATGGGCTGGGACTCAGAAGGACGGACTGAACATGAACATGAATCCACGCTTAATTATTGGCTAGGATCAAGTCACCACCATACAGCCACAGAAGGTGTGCCACTTGTAGCGATCAGGCCAGGGACCGACGACCTTGGAGCGACAACTCAGACAATAGCCCATCGTACAACTCATCTGAGGTGATATTGGTGTCAAGCGAAGGGAGAGAAATGTCAGTCCAGAGCCACAAATGCGGACACGACAGGAAAGTGCCAACCAATCAGACTCTAGCTCTATGATCTGAGCCTCCTCGACGAGCGGTAACTCGTTATCCTAACCAGAGGGCTATTCACAAGACATGAAGGGTCTTCCGTTTCTCTCGAAGTCGTTTTTGTGATGGAGATCGTGGTTGGGAGGATTTAAATAATAATAATTTTCTATACTAGTAAGCACTTAGCAAAACTGGAGGATTACTTAATATGATGATTGTTGTTGAAGCACGTGACAACCAGCTTCTCATTGACTCTCAAGGAGACTGCGCCCAGTCGCGCTCAGGGTTTATTTTCCGCAACTTGTGACGATCTCTCACCAGAGTGAATGGCAAACGTTAGCCAGCTCCAGCCAGCTCTTACTCCTCAGGTCCAGAAAAACTCCAGTGAGGCCCCGGAGAAGGATGCAAACGTATGCTTACGGGGCAGCTAGCTTCCCATATCCTTTTCTGATCCCAGTCTTTCCAGTTTCTTGCGCTACGCCTTCTAAACAAGCGTGCTCGTCTAAGATTATCACCTGAGCCGCTTGATTTAGCCTCCTTTCCGGGCAAGGCTAGCTTGTTCGCGATTGTGAATTCAAAGGGATGGTTTGCTGCAGTCACTCGAGATGCCAGTGGCGCGTCAGGTACGGGGGAGACGTATTCAACATACTCTTCGGTTGACTGACAGTTATTTTGCATCTAGCTTTGATTCTCTCACCGCTCGCGGATCTGCGCTCTGCACTTGCCACAACTTCAGCCGAGGACGAGCAGCCATACAGACCTCAGAGACGCGTCCCACTTAGTGGAGCGCCCCCACATATTCTTACGATCGCGTGCAATGACACCAGAGTACTACTAGGAATGGTGGACGGTTCCATCCATGTGTATGCCTCCGACCAACTGTTTTCCAACGGTGAAGGTCCAGTGCAACCCATCCACGTGTTTGCAACATCATCTCCTGCGGCTCTTCTATCCACACAACCGAATCCAGGGGATATTCCTGAATTGGTAGCTGTTCTGAGAGATTGCACCAATAGCCCGGGCTCGCTTGCGGTGGAGTTATTCGACGTGCAGAAACTTATTTCTTCCGGCGGTTGGATGGCGGGCAAGTCACCCAGCACAACGCCAACCTCAAGTGCGTATGGTGTTCTTTCTGCCCTGATTCACACTAAATTGCCCGCAGTCTCTTGGTCCCCGAAGGGCAAGCAGCTGGCACTTGGCCTCCAAAGTGGTGATATCGTCACTTTCAGTCCAACTGCTATAGCTACTCCGAAGTCTAGCATACCCCATCCCCCCTCAGCCAACAACATGAGTGTTATATCCGTACATTGGCTGTCGACCTCGTCGTTCCATACGATATACGCTCCACCAGGGCAACTAGCACCGGAGGTGGAACAAGTTCATTTTCATGCGTCTTTGGATTCCAAGAGCAATTCTGCGCAATATATCAGATTCAACAACCCATATCTGCCTTTCCCGGGGCTTCGCCCACCTGGTGAATTTCTAGTTTGTCTCCGGAGTTGGGATCCATCGAAGGTGTTACTCTTCATCGGGGACAGCACATCGTCGGACATCGGTCTGATTGGCAGTGTGGCCGACGGTTCCGCGGAAAGTTGGCACAACCTATCCTTGGAAGAGACGTCCACACCCAGCTTGCCGTTGGACAAGGACCAAAATGACACCGTCTTACTCGGAATGGATGTGGACCTGACGAGTAGTGGATCATATCACCACTCGACGGCCTCGGGGGAAGCGCTTGAGCTGCCTGCTCACCCGATCATGTATGTTTATGCATCGGATGGGACGATACTTGGATGGGACGTACTTAATGTTACCGGGGCACCGTATCCTGGGATGACTACGGCGCTGAATACATCGACGTCTGTGCCAAACATGCCACCAGTACCAAGTAGCATGGTACGTGAATTATCGTCGGATATGCAGATGACCCCCACCATTTCACCGACCACCTCTGCTCCAACGGAGGCCTCTGCAATCAAACCCCCTTCCACCGTTTTTGGCCAGCCATCCACGTTTGGTGCCCAGGGCTCTGCTTTTGGCACTTCAGGTTCCGCGTTCGGTCAACCATCTGTCTTTGGTCAGACACAGTCTGGGTTCGGCCAGCAGCCTACTTCCGCGTTCGGCAAAGCGCCTTCCTTCGGGCAATCCGCGACAACACCGGCTTTTGGATCGACGTCCACCCCATCACCCTTTGGACAATCCTCCACATCTGCTTTCGGCTCCACTGCACCTAGTGGTGGCTTTGGGGCCTTCAGCTCCGCAGGGCCGGCCAAATTCGGTCAGTCGGCATTTAGTTTTGGTGATCCACCTCAAGTGATACCGACATTACCTCCGTCGACATCCGTGCCCGAAGAAAGTATGGCTGCAGACGATGCGCCACCCTTCGGTAACCTCGGCTTGGGTACGGTAAATTCTCAAGATGCTGATTCAAAACCGTCCATTTTCGGCAAACCCAGCGTTCCTGTATCTTCGGGCCAACAACCGAGCGACGATAGTCCGATCAAACCGGGCACTGGTTTTGCAGCGTTCGCTGGTTTCGATCAAAAAAGTCCATTTGCCAAACCCTCTGCCTCCTCCAGCACCCAGCAAGCCACCACAACGTTCGGTACAAATGCATTTCAGTCCAAACCCGAAAGCACTCCCCCGAGCTCGCTGTTTAGTGCATCGCCCTCGTTCGGTACCGGCCAGTCAGTGTTCGGCCAGTCAGCATCCACATCCGCTTTCGGGCAGCCAGCGTTTGGTCAATCCTCTTTTGGTCAGTTCCAGACCGGTACTTCGGCATTCGGAAAACCATCCTTTGGAGCCGCTCCCGGTGCTGCTCCCCCGGCGACGCTTTCCGTCAGTACTAGCACTGGTGGAGCATTCAGCGCTTTTGCATCCGATACCCAAAGTGCATTTGGCGCCGCGGCGGCGGCGAAGAATGGTCCTTCAGCGAAGCCAGTTTGGGCCACAGGCACTTCGTCCAAGCCACTGGAGTTGAATCCTTCAGGGGTAACAACAAATGTGTTTGAAAAACCCGCTGAGTCGCGTGATTCAAAGACACCTTCGGCGATTCCATCGAAGACTGCGGACACGTCGACTACGCCATCACCGTTTACTACACCCTCGGCTTTCTCCACGACTTCGCCATTCGCGCCTCGAGACTCCATCGCGGGAGAGCATGACAGCAGGTCCCCATCTCCGGCCCCGGTTCAGCAGAAAGGGACTACTTCGTCCGTTTTTTCGAGTTCCACTCCCGGTCCCTCTACAGGCGCCTTCAGCAACTTACAGACGACACCTTCTGTGTTTGTTAAACCAGCCTCCGGCTTTTTTGGTGAATTACCCAAGGATTCGCCTTTCTTTGCACCCAAGCCACCCGAATCCAGGCCTGTGTCGGTTTTTGCTCTTCCAGCTACGCCAGGTACCCCAGCCTCGACGCCTCCGAAAGCAAGTTCTGCTCAGCCTACTTTTGGGGCATCCTCGATGCCTGGGGGAGCATTCAAGAGTCCATTCCCGCCGGCGGCCGCGGTACCATCCCCACCGGCCCCCACTGTTAGTGACAATGCCTTTAGTGCGTTCCCGAGTGGTGGCGGTTTTGCGGCGTTCTCGTCGGGAGGAAGTAAATCATTCAGTGATCTCCTCCGTTCCACTGGAGAAGACAAGCCATCGCCATCTGAAGCTACACCTACGAAACTAATCCAAGCGTCGCCGCAACCCCCCGTCTCGACCACTCCGGCCACCACACCTGCTAAAGAGCCTCCCAAGCCACCGTCTACGCCACCAGCAACCCCCAAAGTCGAGAAAGAAGAGCCGAAGAGTATTGAGGTTAAAGCAAGCGAAGTACCTGCTGAGCCCAAAGAGAAAGAGACCGAGAAGATTCTGGTTCAAGACCCATCCTTGGAATCGATATCGTCCTCCACGAGCTCGTCCTTTGTAAAAGTTTCGGCTGAAGAAGAAGGAGAAATTGCCGAGGAAAGTGCAGCTGGCGGGGCCGAGTTGCAAGATGACGATGACGCAGACTTATTCCTGTCTGACGTGCCAGATTCTGAGGAGTCTGATGAAGGATCATCTTATGTGCCGTCGGAGGCGTCTGACGAAGAGGAGGAAGAGGAGGAAGAGGAGGAAGAAGTGGAGGAAGAAGTTGAGGAAGAAGTTGAGCCCACGGAGGCCCCTTTACCTAAAACACCAGCATTTGTGAGGTCACCATCCACGACACCTAAGGCGGAGCACCCCAAGATCACTGTATCGGTCTCTCCCCCACCTCAGACGTCTTCGCCTTCTAGCGTTCCTCGGGTGTCGCCGGTCAGAGATCTTAGTACAACGCCCCCTGGCTCTCCCGTCAAGGATACTTCCTCAGCACCAATACAGATGCCGGTGCCTGCACTTAAAGCCACTCCCCCGTCGACCTCGCCTTTCAGTCTAGTGCCTCGTTCAACTAACCGTCCCATACGCAGTTCCCCACTTGCGAGTACACCTTTTGTCCTCGAGGGTGAAACGGAAAAACCTCCGCCTGTCTCTAGGTCCGCACCACCAGTAATGGTTGCGCAGCCAGCTCCACCCAAAGTACCTTTTGGCCAGTGGACTCCCCCTGCACCTGCACAACCAACGGAGGACGACTCGTCACGCCCAAGGACGCCTCCATCTACATCGTTATTCCCCGCTTCAGGAGAGAAACCACCTGCGATTTTTACACCTACGACTACCCCTGCTTTTACGCCACCATTGTTCGCTCCCGCAGAAAAAGTCACGACTACGACTACCGCCCCGACGACCACCCCCGGCCCTTCTGGTCCTCTGTTCACAATCCCAACTAGCCTCACTGGATTCGCGTTGACTACCACAACGACAGGTTGGGGTACGCCTTCGAAGCCTGCAGAGATCACTCCGCCCACGACGACCGCCGCGCAACCACTCTTTGGTGGACAGACCAGCGTGTTTGGTGCCAAGGTGGGACTAGCCATGCCGTTACCAAGCTCGCCTTCGCCGTTCGCGTCTCCCATCCCATCGATTGCTCCCAGTCCTAACTTAACGCCGCCACCACCAAAGATACCGACACCGACGCCAGAGCAGGGCATGCAAACAGAATGTCAAGCCCTTCTGACTACCCTCGACAAGGGATTGGAGAGTGTGGGTCTTTTTGCTATTGCTACTATGGACGTTCATCTAATGTTGGTATGTTTTAGCTCAAGCAGCTTGCGACTGTGGCCTCGATGAGGACAGTGAAGCTTAAGGAGACTTCCGGCGTAATCCATCAAAAGGCTGACCTCGGTGATCCGAGCAAGTGGTTTTTTGGCGATATCGAGGAGTATGGGAGAGTACTGGTGGACGTCCAGGGTGATGTCAAGGAACTCAAGTTGCAGCGGGTGTCATTGCGTAAAGCCTTGAAGGAGTTGGACAGCAACATACTGAAAGGTACGTTTTTCAGAAGCCATTTTCATCGATTCGATTTGACGATTTCTAGCCACGACGAGGAAGGAGGAAATCATACGGTTCAACAAGGCCAAGATGGATGCTGAGTTTGCGAAAATGCTCAAAATCCGGACACTTGCTCCGGAATATTCAGAAACCCAGTCACAGCTACGGAAGAACATACGGGTGAGTTTGGAGCGTTTGATTGGTACTTGACCTTTACTGACTCGACTCTTAGGCGATCAAGGATCGTGTACAGAAGCTTGAAGACCACTTGCAGGCTTCGAAGAAGAGGATTAACGAACTCAGGACGGGCAGACCCAGTATGAGGCAAGTGTTCCCCGCAGAGCACGTGCCGACTTTCTTTTCTCAACCCTTATCACAGACCACCATCTCTGGATACGGTGAATCGCACGTTCCGAAATATTGACATCGCCATCCGTCAACAAAAGCAAGAGGTATCTCAGCTACGACATCGCATGACAAAGCTGGAGATCTCTGGAGGTGTGGGTACTCGGGATCAGGTCGCCATATCATCATCGAAGCGACCTCTGAATGTAACCCCAAATGTTGCTATTACTACGGCAGCGGCGTTGAACGCGGAACGGTCTGCGCAGAGGCTAAAGAAAGCGATGTTGGCTTCCAGAACCCAACCGCTCCTGAACACGACGGCTACTGCTTCACCTATTCCGATATCCTTCCAAACCCCGCAGAAAGCTATGGTGGTCAAACCGGACATGAAGACGCCAGAGGTGAAAGCTCCAGAGGGTGTGTTCACCCTGCCAACTACACCGATGATGAACTTCCCTTCATCACTGCCGACCTGGACGCCGCCGCCACTGCCAGAGTTTGGGAGTCCGGTGACACATGACATTTGTCCATCACGAACCCGAGGTGGAACCAAACACCACCAAAAACCGGTAGTACTCAAGAAAAATGCGAGCCCGGTTGGCCCGACGACTCAACCGTCGCCGTTTGAGTGGAAGCCAGTGGAGCCTATCAAACCAGCGTCGTCGCTTCCGTTTGCTATAAGACCTGCGGGGTCGAGTTAGGGTTGAATGTTTTTATCTAATCGTGGGTTGCGCTTGTCTACGCGTTTTTCGAATGTACGTGATGTATTTGGTCGATCCAACGTGACTGCGAATGTTATCGTTTCTGTGTACGCTCGAAACCCGTGTGATCATTCTGGGACTCTCGAGACCTCCGGGATGTCAATGGTAAGTACCCGATATGGAATGGCTGGGGAGCTTTCGATACTTCCTTACCTGCCGATCGATCACCATTGACAGCACTAGCGCGATATCGACGATCGAGGAGGTGTCTCGGGTCGGTGTCGGATCCCGGAAAATTGCAGTCGCATCTGGTGCGTTTATTTATTTACTTGCCGGAACATGGGGAACAAGCTTGTACAGTCAACTCCCTCATAACGCATACCCCTCGGGATAGGCCTAAAGGTATGCGTTATGAGGGAGTATGGGTTATTGGGGAGGTCAACCTTTACGGCAGCAAAATTTGAATACCCATTATGTACGAATAAGTATAGTACTTCTCTACTATGTGAAGCTATTTACAAGTAAAATAGCTAGTCAATTTTTTATCCTTCATGCTCTTCATGTCATGGACCTGTGTCATCCGCCTGAACGAACCCAGTACCACCTCTACCTTACGTGCAAGCAGATCATCCATCTCATTGGCATACCTGCACAAGACCATCATTGCCTGTCGGAATGCTTCCTTCCATGTCGGAGGTGGTTCAATATTTCCCACCAAGTCTTGCAAGCTTCTGCAGCCGCCATGCAATTATCTTGTCCTTGGAGCCCAACCTTTGAAGGCCACATTCATAGTCAGATGTGTCATCCAAGGTCTCCACTACCCATTCTTCATCTATCAAATTCCCCTCGCCATCAAGCCACTCTTGATCATTCTCTGATATTGAGCCACCAGCCCTCAACTTGGTGGTAAGCCTTGCCTTATGTTCTCGTACTTGATCACGAAGCTTTGTTAAGCCCTTTTTAAGAGCATCAATGGGTTTCATGGAAGTGAGCTGGTGTTTTGGTTCACTGTTGCCAAACTGGGATGAGAAGAACAAGAGCATTTACTCTATTTGGTAATTTATTCCCATTATGTAAAGATATGTATGGGTTTTGGGTGTCGAGATTTGCTATGGGTTATGTGTTATTGGAGAGTCATGGGTTATGGCCTGCAAATGGACTTGGGAACTGAAAAAGTTATGTGTTATAAGGGAGTATGGGTTATATGGGGTATGTGTTATGAGGGAGTCGACTGTATTACTAGCCCATGTGGAAAGTATGTATGTATTATGACCATTGACACCAATTGACTTGCTAGATGTGCAAGTGTTGCATTTGATTATCGAGCCGGTTGATTCTCCGTTCGATGTGCGTTTACTCATGATGCGCCGAGCTGTACTGCCAGTAGCAATGTAGCAAATCGGTTGTCCCGCGCCGCGCTGTCGACACTCGGACTAGTACTATCCCATTCCAAGAAATCAATCACACAGCATTTCCGCAGCTATGCTCCTCACAATACGCGACCCTTGGCTTACGTATCGAACGCGGTTCTAAAGAGGTCGCCCTTAAATAACCTCGATGACCTACCGCCTGGATGACAATTCTACCCCTCCCATCGAGTGCCCAGCACGTCCTGTCCTAGGTTAGGACCTTCACCCCGTCGACCCATCATCCTCAAAGCTCACTGACCGACGATGAACCTGAAGAAAGAGCTCGACGACCTCGTCCGCTACCGGAACGCGTACTTTCTCGCCTTCTCTGCGACGACAGGATATATTTGCTTTGGATGGGACATTGGGCTGATCGGTGGTGTTCTCGCCCTCCCTTCGTTTCTGCAGTACTTCGGACTCGATAAGGAGTCGGCGGCTGCACGTGCCGCGCTGAGCGGGAACATCGTCTCCATACTCCAGGCTGGTGGACTGTGCGTGTCTCCAACTATTTATATCCTTGGTAGGGCGGCCCGGGTACTCATTTTAGACTTGCCCCAACTCTGCAGCTTCGGCGCGTTGGTGTCCACTTGGTTTGCAAGCCGCTATGGAAGGAAACCGTCCTTGCTTGCTTCCGCTATCGTCTTCATCATAGGGAGCGTGATACAGTCGATCGTGGGCCTCGGTAGCACGCCAGCTGTCGGACTTAAACTGCTCTACTTTAGTCGGTTCTTTGGTGGTGTTGGCGTCGGGCTAATGGCTGCTCTTGTACCGACCTATGTATCTGAATGTGCACCCCGGGCCATTCGTGGGCGTTGTACCGGCAGTATCGAAGTGGCCGTTGGATTGGGGAATATGCTGAGTTGCAAGTATTTTCGCTATCCTCGTACCACCGCTCGGCTATCTCACGTTCCTTCGATCTAGTCTGGGTCAACTATGGCGTCGCTATTCAGATTCCTTCTGGACAGACACAATGGCGTCTTCCTATCATTGTTCAGATCATCCCGGGCGTCTTCTTCTTCCTCTTCATGCTCTTCCAACCAGAATCGCCTCGTTGGCTGGTCGAAAAGGAACGTTATGAAGATGCTGCACGATCCCTCGCTTATATCGCGCGTACGGACCCTGCCTCGCCTGAGGTCCAATCAACCCTCTCTGAAATCCGCGCCGACTTTGTCGGCCGTCACAAACTCAGTATACTTTCACAGTTCCGCAAGATGGGAGAGAACAAGATCATCGCACTTCGTTGTGCCATCCCGTCTCTCCTCACCTTCCTCCAACAGTGGTCCGGGACGAACGCACTCAACTACTACACCCCTCAAATATTCGCCTCTCTTGGTATCTCGAGCACGACCGCTTCCCTCCTCGCTACCGGTATCTACGGCGTCGTGAAATTCATCTTCACCTGTGTCGCCCTCGCATTCGTCATCGAATCATGGGGACGTAAACGCACCCTCTTTTACGGTGGGATCGCCCAAGGTCTCATGATGCTCTGGATCGGTGGTTACATGGGCGTTCATCCCGGATCAAACGTCGTACCTGCGACGTACGTCGCCATCGTCGCCATCTACCTCTTTGGCGTGTTCTTCAGTCTCGGTTGGGGTTTCACCCCGCTCGTCCTCGGATCTGAGGTCGCCCCGGGACATCTTCGACCGGCTGTGATGTCCCTCGCGTCTGGTATGACCTGGTTATTCACATATGTGATCGCACAAATCACGCCGACGATGTTGACGCGGATCACGTATGGGACGTTTCTCGTCTTTGGAGTTGCGAGCCTGGTGATGGCGATGTGGGTTTGGGTGGGGGTGCCGGAGACGACGGCTGTGCAGCTCGAGGACGTCAAGTGGTTGTTTGAGGGGGATCTTTGGATACGGTGTGTACAGAACGCCCCGGGTGGACGTTGGTTCCTTGGGAAACGGCGGGCGGAGAGCGTGGAGGAATTGAAGAAGCGGGCAGAGGGGGGCGTCGTGACGGAAGTTGTCCGAAGTAGAAGCGAAGTGTCAGACGAAGAGATCGCGACGTCGGAAAAGCGGTCGACTGGGGACAGCCCGATGGCGATCTGAGTTCTCACCGCTCATTGGGGGTAGATAGAATCGATCGGATCCGTATATAGTTGCTTATTGCATATGACATGGCCATTCGTTTTTCTACTTTCTAAATATGACGTTTTTTTTGGATGATCCGAGGGTGATATGAAGGTTGTGGTAGCTACGACTCAGGGCCCGTTGACTACGGGTGTAACTACAGGAACGAATGTTGCACACCCAAAACAAGAAAAAGACTAGCACGCGTCGACGCGCGACCAAGGCGGAACCTCGTAGAGCCGGGGGGTATATGGCGGAGAAAAAAGCCTACCTACAGGGACGAACGTTGCACGTTCACGACAAGAAAAAAAGACCGGATGAGCCTAGCACGCGTCAACGCGCAACCAAGGCGGGGAACCTGCAGAGCCGGGGTATACGACGGGGAAAAGGATAATGGTAATCAGAGGGAAAAAGGTACCAGCCAGAGAAAGGTCGGATTCAGAACAGATTCCAGAGATCCGATTTCTTCTCTCGATGCAATGATCGAGTGCGCCGGGTTTTGCCAACCATTTTGTGGGTAAAGGGTGTGGTTCCCCGCTCAACAGGGACGTGACGACGAGAAGGAGCGTCAGTGTTGCGTTTCCTCATACTAGAGAATGAAAAACGGATCAAAATCACTGGCGTTCTGGTAAGAAAGAGAAAGATACCAACCATTGTGAAGTTGGCGAACTCGACGATGTAGCAGATGACGATGTCGCGCTGACCGAGGAAGTCGGAGCAGAGAGTGTTGGTGTCGCGCTACCCTCGGAAGTCGGAGTAGAGAGTGTTGGCGCCGCGCTACCCACGAAAGCAGCGGGAGATGGAGTAGTTGCAAGGACAGCAAGGACAGGCAGAGCAGTTTGATTGGGACCAGGGACTGGAATGTTCGAGTACGAATCTTGGAAGATGTCGCTCTGCGCTCCGTCTAGGAAGTTGTAGAGGTCGTTGTAAAAAGGAGGGGAGTACGTTCCTTCAAACATCTGCATCGTAGGGGGATAGTGAGTCGAGGCAAGGGTGTAACACTGGAGGGAATACTCACGTTGTTATCCTCAGCTTGGAACCAATAGAGAGGCTGTTTGGCACCATAGGTACAGTTTCCGGGGACTGCGCTCGGCTTGTCGTTGGCTGGGTCCGCCCCACAGCGACGAGCAACCTTGGCTGTGGCAAGGCCAACAGTGGAGGTGGAGTTGGTGATACGACATTGGAATCCATTCATGTAATCTGTGGAAATGTGGATAAGAAAACACAAGGCAGGAAAGCGAAGCGTACTCTGCTCTGAACCACTGTCGGGGGAGTGGATCCAATGGAAGGCACATATGCACACATCGTTCGGGCAAGGCGGCATCTTTTCCGGGACACTGAACTCGGTGTATCGATTCCAAACACAGGTCTGGTTAACGCTGAAAATAGTGAGGTCCGCGGGTTGGACCTCCGATATGTTACTCTTGTAGGCGATGGATAACGCGCAGCCCTTGACGTCACTCAGACCAGTCGTGTGGTATTCTGCCATGCTCGAGCCAGGACAGACGTTGTTGGGATTGTTTGGGTCTTGGATGTTACCACCCTGTGAGCTTTCATACCAAGTTGTTGCACCTTTGTCGCAGGAAATCTGGGTGGTGACGTTCTGGCCAGCAGGGAGCTGGAAGACGTCTTCCGGGTGGGGTGGGTAGCCAAGGTGGCCATGAAACCACCATTCGCTGAACGGCAGATTCATGAGAGGGACAACGGGGCGGTTATCGTAAGGAAATGTTTGGGCGGTAACATTGAACCCCCACATGGAGGGATCCCAGAAGCCTTGGCGGTCTGACGTCAGGAGAGCGAGGAGAAGGAGAGGAGATGGGACGCACAAACATGACCGGAGACGAGCTGGAACGAGAGGAATATGGAAAGGGAAAGTGCAGAATGATACATTGTATGGACCGGCCAGAGGAGGGGGATGCGATTTCGAGTTGCTCGGATGGCATTGTCACATTTTAAGCTTGACCAACTCCATGGAAACGCGGACGAATTCGAAGACGGCATGTTATGTCACACACATATTGTCGTCACGCGTGACAGTCGCGCCTGCTTCTGCCAAATGTCCGTCTCTGATAGGACGTGCTATGGCCCGTCTTGTCGACATGATGTCCCTGGTCGTATCACGGGGAGATCATTGCGGAGATTGTCGTCGTGCAACGTTTCCTTAGAAGCCTCCGCTCTCGAGTCCCTGGAATCAGCCAGGGAATTAGTATGGTCCATGTGCCACCTTTCAATGACCTGCAGGTTTCAATCATGCCTCATGACCATCCTCCTGTCCGGCTCAAACCAGTGCACGGCTGGTAATCGTCCACCCGCCCTGGTCTGCTTTGCATCCCCACTTTGGAACATCAAAGCGTGGACTGCTCAAAGCGTCGGGCCGCTGAGCAGCTGGCATTGTTCCCCCGATATTGCCTGGTCCACAGTCCACCTATCTTTTCGTCCATATAATTTAAGTCGTGCTTCTCCATGACCCATCACTCCCCATCACTCGACTCCATTTCTACGTTATGAACCCCAACCAGGTTGCCACTCCTACCTCTGCTCTCCCCGCTCGTCCAGAGAGACCCATCAAGTATGTTTGGCCTATCACTACTCCGGACGGCAGCGTCGGATACGACCGCCCTCTCGAAAACTACTTTGATGCTTCCATGGCCCCTCGTCTCCTTTCTTCCAAGGCCCCAACTAGAGTACGTACTCCCTCCCCCACTTTGGGCTCACGCTGACACACCTTCCAATCATAGCTTTATGATACGATCGCGCGTGCCCATGATCACCGCTTTCAGGTCACCCCGGACATGGTCGATCCCTCCTGGACCACCCCCCGCCCTCTGATCCTCAATCCACGTGAACGTCGTCGTTCACTCGCCAAACTCCCCGGGAATTCCACCGAATACCTTGGGATATCGCCCGAATTACCAGGCTGGCGTCCCCGTCGATCCTCTTACGAAGATCGTCGTGGTGCCGTCGGGGTAACACCGAGTGAAGTAAACACGCTCGTCCCGTATATACCACCCATCGACACGAGCTCGCCCCCTCCGTCCAGGGAGTGGCTCGACGCAAAGGCGAAACAGTTCTTGGCAGATGCCCACGCTGATTTCGAGGATTCTCGTCACAATGCCACAAACGACGTCACAAAACCACGACCTTCTCCCATTACGGATGACAACGACTTCTTCGATTACGACACTGACAGTACTCTCGACGGTCCCCTTGCCGTTTCTCGCACATCTATACCACAGGCTTCACAACAAACACCCCATACAGAGCCCGAATCCAGCTCTCATGATGCCGACTTCTCGAGCACGGATACGGATTCGGACACAGATACAGACACCGACATGAATAGCGATGACGAGTATAACTGGAGCGCCACGCGCATCTCTGAATCGAGTCCTCTCGCTTTGGGGGATGTTCCCCGGTGGATAATCCCGCGCAAGCGTCCTTCCGTCGTGATTGTTAACAAGAAGGACGTCACTGGGGTCCTTGACAACTCGAATGACGTCAACCATGGTCCCAGTTCATCCTGGGACGACCCCGTTAGTCCTCCTCCTTCATCTGACGACGAGCAAGCGGGAAAGCGACGGAGAGGAGGGAAAAGCGTATGTTTGAATAGAGACGCAAAGAAACCCAAGAGGCACGCAAATGACACACCTGCGCGACACCGTCACAAGAGTATCGGTGTACACCATATCTCGGAATCCGAGGAAGATACCTCCTCCGAGCGCGCCGTATTCGTTCCACTTCCCGCACGTACCTCCTCGCTTGCTAACGGCACGACCACGTCTTTGTGTCCACCTGTCTCAGCAATCACCGCTGCCGCTCTGCAGATGAAACACGTCCGGATCGCATCACCCTGTACTGCTTCTCCCGGGGTTTTGCCACAATCAAACATCACTGCCGTTTCTCCCAAACCGTCTAAAGTGTTCCCTTGCCTTTTGGATGGCTGTACCCAAGTCTGTGCCTCCGCAGGCGATCTTCAGAGACACCAGCAATCTCTTCGACATTCTGCCCCTTCACATACATGTTTAGCTTGCGGGAAGACGTACACGCGATCGGACGCATTGAAGAGGCATTTGAACAGCAAGGCTTCGTGTAAGAGGGTACACGCCACGAAATTCGCCAACAGTGCAGAAGTCGAAGAAGTACAAACGGAAGCGAACGAAGAGGCGGTGTAAAGGTCGTGTGCGGATTCCTCCTTCATAAATCGGGGGTGAGGAAGTGGCGTGCCCCCACCACCACCACACCACTTTCGTTCCCCCCACCCCCGGCTCTCGATGCGATTTCCGGGGGGCCACTTTGGGGCGATAGCCTGAATGATGGTTTCAACGTTTGGAAACCGGAATGGTTTCTTTATTAAGTTAAATAAGGTACAGCCTGCAGGTCGGGTTGCGCACTTTAATTGCAATCATCCCATCATTCTTTTTTTGTTTCTTTTCTTTTAGCTCGCGCATCGCATTCGTCCTGTCCTTCAATGTCGCTTAGTGTATGTAATGTGCCATGTTGTAATCGTCGTTCATTAGCTACCGGGTGATCCGTGACGCAAAAACATAGCTCGTCGGAAAGTTGACCATTTCGGATCTTTTGAACGGCGATACACGCTCTTTGAGTTGAATTCAGAGGGGCAGTGATCGCACGGGGTATGAAGAACATAGAGCTACCCAGATGCTGATCGGCTATCCTGCAGTTGATATCACGACCTTGGCATTCTGCCACAACTGCAGTGATGCTGTCAACCTGCGATACAAGGGTCAATAAATCAGAGATATAACATGCACCTGACGAATCCCCGATGGCAGGGGTGGATTTCGTGCATGCTCGAGGCGTTCCTCGTGCTCATGATAAACGCACGATGGTGCGTGCAGGATGTGGCATCCACGAAACGGTTCCACAAATACCCTTGTGGCTGATAACCCGTGCGACATTGATATCCCATGGGTTTTATGAGACTGGGCAGGGACTCGGAGGACAAGTTTTTGGGGATTTGGTGCCTCACCGAACGTCCTGAGCGAGGCATCCTGGTTTCTTTCTCGCTGGAAGGAGGATGGGGTGTAGAAACCCATGGGGCCCGTTTGGTTGGTAAGACTGAGTATTCCACCACCACCATGACGACGACGACGACGACAAGCGCCATTCCCCCAAGCGATTGGTATACGCGAGTGTGACATGATCTTCCGCGAAATGTAGTTTCGACTATTGATCTCGTTCGAAAGGTGAACGTCTGGCAGCAGTTTGATTGATAAAATCCGACATGGTTTTTTCGTTAGGTCTGGTACATTTCAGCACGCTGAAATGTACCAGACCCTATGAAAACGCCAGGTGGACGGTACACCTCTGCAAATCACTCCGAGTCAGTCGCCGCTTCGAGGGATAAGACTAGAGAGGTAGCTGTCAGCCAAAGGGAAACCCGAAACCATAGAAACAAAACCTCGATTGTCGTAACGATGGGATGAACTGAGGAAAGAGAGACCGTCACGTAGGGTTCCGCACGGGTAACACCGCAAGTCAAAAGGTCAATACGGTACCCACACCCTCAAACATCGTACGTCTGGTCACCAGACTACAGGGGTACGGGCAGTGTGTTGCGAGCACCCCAGTGACCCTGAACACCGTGGATACTGTATTCAGTTACACCAAGAAGATGAAAATGATGAAGGCCACTTGGGTCTTAGAGCAATAACCACAGGTTTTGCTCCTCATTCTCGATGTTTATCTCCCCACTTGCGTTTCCGGCTGATAGTGATGGTCCAGAATCCAATATCCACTCACCAAGATCAGCAACTGGGTTTTCCTCATCATTCATCATACCGGAACGGAGGTTGACGTGGCACCCGAATCCAAATCCGAACACGTCAGGTCGATAGTGTCAGTAATCTTAGAATATGAAAAGTGACCATTCGGTGGCGAGCTAAACCCATTGCCCCTTTGACAACTGCATTTTTGATCGTTGTCATGGTGTCTGAAATGGATGACGAGATAGACTTTGAGGATGTGCGAGAATGAGACGTCACAGCATCAGAGGCTTTTTTGGGAGGAGTTTGAGTTTGACAACGGGCATTGTGAAACGTGAGTAGACTGACCTTCTCCAACACTACCACACGTTCTATACTTCTCGGAGCCTCGCTGGCTACCTGCAGCTTCGTGGACATGAGACCGAGTTTGCCAGATACATTAAACGAAGGGTGGGCTCTATGTTGGACTCCTTTGAAGATCTTGATTCAATTTTTGTGTCCACAATTCAGGCTGTTTGAGATTTGGGACAGTACAGAAGAAGCGTTCAGAGGTAGCCTGACGTTTGTTGTTGCTCTGTTCGAAAGTCTCGTAGTGGTTAGGGACAAAGAATAGCTGTGCCTGGGGCGGATCTCCAACTTGAAATAGTGCCGAGGAGTGGCCCGACCAAGACATCTCTAATTCGTGGTTAAACGGTACGAACGGTGACAGCTCACGCACACCGTACCCATACCCTCAAAGCCCGTTTGCCAACAACCGCGATATCATCCGTACCCGGACGATTCTCTAGTAAGGGAGAGTGTGTGCATGAAATTGAACGAGAAGCAGGCTGGCCAAGTACGTACATCGGCGGTGCACTAATTCTACCTACCTATGTGAGTCGCTGCTCCATACGCGTCTGGTATTCCAAGCATCGTTCTTACTGACCAATGGGCATACGCGGCTTGAAGAACATTGCTCCCATCCGAGGCTCCGAGCCTGGCGATAAAATGGCCCAGAAGAACTCGATACGGTATACGAGCTACGATATATAGGACACATGCTTGCGGCCCATCACGACTTCTCCGCACTGCACCGGAGAGAGGGGTGGGGCAGCTTCTCGCTTTTTTTTGAAACAGGGTCGTATCACCCAGCTTCGCCAACGATTCTAGTGACTCACGGATGTATGAACATCCCATCTTTTGCCTTTGTTTGTAGATCCTTGAATTCTGTCTCCACGAATCAGCGACGGTGAAAAATACGCGACTTCGTGGGGTTTCCTGCTTGCCCAAGCCCTCACTGGAAAAGCAAGAACAATCAAGCTCGACCGTCCGGACGCACCTACTTTGGAAAAAGGCATCCTAGAATAACGATCTCCGAGGCCTGCATGACGGGATTGGACGCTCCAACAGATCTAACGGCTTGCAAGTCAGTAGATATGATTCGCAGAGTGTCCCTGCATTAGGAAATACTGACTGTAATGATATGAAGTCGAAGATGCAGGTGGGGGAGCGCCTCCGCAGTTACCCCGGTGCGTCGCCATACTGACGCATCCACCTCCGATCCGTCCCTACGAGTCGCAAATTGTGTTCACCGTTTGCAATCCACATTCCCTTGTGGCATCTGCAATGCTCAAGGCTTTTTTTTACCGTGCTGCTAATTCCGACTGTCTCCCTCCTCCTGCCCGATGGATCGTTCTGTTCCTGCACCGTTTCGTTCCCATGTCGGCTTGCATGCATCGTCAACGCTTGGATTATTTTTTTTTACACGTGTCGCACCGTTCGTCGAATGGACGCTCACGCGTATGAACTTGAAGGTGCATGTAGGACGCACTCCGAGCTCACCTCCCGGGATATTTCAGTTTGCAAGGTAGGTCCACAATGGCCCAAATCGCGGCGGCGGACGGTGTTCACCCTCGCCAGCATCCGCGTCGGCGTCGCGACAGTCGCGGACCTGGCCCGATCTCGCCGGGAACGGAGGTCACCGGTTACCGGCCGCGGGTCAAGTCCGTATCCGTAGCGAATCGAGTCTGACTATGTACGATCACTGCGCAGCGGAGACAACACGGCCACGTGTTTGTTTTCTACAGGCAAGACAGGTGAATTTGGTATTTTCCTTGGCATGCGTCGGATCGCTGATGAGCAACGCCCTAAAGAACACCAAACGAGGTCGTCCGTTGGCTCGTCGACCGAGTCTGCCTGGAAAAGGAAAAGAAGTGAAAAATGCGAGGCGAGGCAACGGGAATGCTCCCTCCCTCCCTCTCCACCGGATCACCACCAATCAAGAGCCAAAAGTACCGTTTGACTCGCAAAGTTCCGAATTTCAGGAATGGCCAAAAAATTCCGGATGCGTACTGAGCCGAGTTTGCGTCGTCAATATGTATTCTCCGTGCCTATCGTGCTGTATTGTCAGGCACTGCCTGATGTACTTTTCGGTCTTGATGTAGCGGCTCATAGGTTCCGAGCATCATTCATTTGCATTTTTCCTCGGGGCAGACGACATATTCGCGCGGCGGGACCTACGAAGAAATTTGGGACTGTGCGTCGCTCCCACACGCGACGGCCTGTCCGTTTCGTCGCATCACTCGACCGTGCAGACAAGCACAGTGCGGGATCCGGCGCCCGCCCGTCCCCCCTGTCACGGTATCCGTGGTGTAAGCACTTGTTAGTATGTCGGGCGCTGTCGAGCGTCGTTAGGCCCTCGTGGAGTCCACATAGACCCGACGTGGCTTGACG
>JBBPQP010000438.1:0-25909 GCA_038092555.1 Boletus subgraveolens | reverse complement strand
ATAGTGACATTAGACATCCCAGAATGGTTCATATGATGTATTCCTTCATTATATATCAATGCTATGTTGTCAGCACTATGATTTAATGGTCCTAAATGTCAAAAATGCGAAATTTGATTGTATTCCTCTACAGGGTGATGAAACTGATAGTAATTCTTCTATATTCCAAGTCCAGTATATACTCAGTGACAGAATTCATTCTGGAAATCACAGTTGAGGGAGTCACAATATAAAATTGGTACATAATGAAGCAATACATCATATGAACCATTCTGGGATGTCTAATGTCACTATAGCATGTATAATTGTATGTTATTGATGTGTTTTGCAAAGTCTCTGAAGGTATAGGAGATTTTCCCACACTTTCTGGGTGTTTGATTCATCTCCCTTGCACTCCACATTCACTTGAGGACCTCAGGACTTGTCTGGGAGGTATCTAATATGAATCCCCAAAGGTCTAGATACTTATATTCCTGTAAGTACATTTTGGTGATTTATGGTACCACTTTTGGACTGCTTAAATCACTTACATAATCACCCTGAAAGCACACCACAATCTGATGGCCTGCAGTGATGCACAAGGGGATAGGATGGGGCAATGCACAATATGAGGTCATGGTAGTTAGAGTAGATATTGCATCACCATTTGACTCTGGTTAGAGTCAAATTGTGCATCATCCTCCCAGGATGTTGTGGCTTGGGAAACGCCCAGGAACCGTATATAAAGGTCTGAGGGGAGAGCCTCAAGGCAGATAGGCTTTCACCACCTGAACTGATCACTGTCTCGCCTTGACTTTGCTCGCTCGGCGCTTCGCACCTGGTCTTCCGTGTCCAGCCTGTGATGTCACGGACGAGGCAAGGTATGAACTCAGCAAACGTTTGACTCGAGCGCTTCCGCGTCAGTCTTACAAGCTATCCGTAAAGCTCTTGCACACACACCACGAGAATTGAAGACCTATGCCCAAACGCTCTCGCTGGTATTTTTTCCGGATGGCAAGCGGGCAGTACATGTGACCAAGTGCGAGCTCGCGACACTGTTACACGTACAAGATAACCATGAAGACGGTTCACGGAAGATGGCTGCGTGCGTCGCGACTGTTTCAAAAGATGGAAAGTGGATCATCCTTGGGTGTGATGATAGAAAACTGAGGATCTTGGACGCCGAGAGTCAAACACTCACCATTGAGACGAATGATTGCCACGCCCACAAAGTCTCCACGCTCGACGTTTCGATGAACTCGTCAACGGTTGCCAGTGGATCACTGGACGGGTCAGTCGTCGTATGGAGTGTCACCACAGGCCAGCGACTTGCAGGGCCGTTGAACCTCGGCACGAGCAAGGTCTCGTTTGTTCAGTTCTCCCGCTGCGGTGGTCGCCTCGCTGGTTGTACCAACATTGGCGCCGTTTACATCTTGGATATCCACGACAATCAGCTCACCCAACGCGTCGTGGTCACACTCGATTCCCGCGTGACAGCCTTTTCGTGGTCGAACGATGTCAATGGCCAACAGCAAATCTTTACCGGATTAGAAGACTCGCTCGCAATCATTGATCCATTGCATGGGACATACTCACGCAAGCCAATTCCTAGTTTCCGCGCCCTGTCAAGGAACGGGAAATTTATCGTGTCTGGTACTGGGCAAGATGGCGTTCGGTTTTGGGATGCTGCTACGTTCGCCGAAATTGGACCCAACCTTCCTTCCTGCCTTCCACTCGCTATTTCTTCCAGCAATAGCCTCGTAACCGTTTCCCAGAATGCTCAGCACCATAGCTTGTCCATTTGGAACCTCTCGGTTGTCCTTCCGAGGTACTATATCATCAGCGTAAGTGCTTCCCCTTTCTCTGGTAAAATATATCGTGATTCTTGGCCATAGGACGATGAAATTTCGTCTTCACCCTCGCATATTCATTCAGACTCGCAAGCACGGGCATTTGAGGGCGACGAGGCAATGGAAAACTTCAATATCATGCTTTCAAAGATCCAGCTTTCCCCCAATCCAGAGGTCCATCGTAAGTGTCTCGTAGCATACACTATGCTGAACTGACGCGTTGATATCTTTCCACAGGAAAGTACCAGCTGTACGCCAGCCCTTTACAGAAAGAGGTCGCGGAAACCATAATCTTCGAGCTCCTCAGACAACGCCCACCCGTACTCATCGATACTCGAACGGGTCATCTTTGTCATGGACCGCTGCAACTCCTTACGCTCAAAGTAGACCCCGTCTATAGGGAACTTCTGACATTCATCGGAGGACGAGATCAGGATCGTTTCCGACGCGGCGTCGAAACCTTTTTCGAGTATGTCATGTTCTCTCATAAATGGGACGAGACCTGCAAGGAGCCGTTATTTCACGATATCTTGGGCAAATCAGTCTATAACGATCTCGATCGATCGCCAACCAATGACAAGCTACGCAAATTCTGCGAGCTGGTTCGCGAAACTGGACATCGCTGGGCGTGGAGTGATACATGCTGTATCAACAAGACAGACTCCTTCGTGTTAAACAAGGCCATCATGTCTATGTACAGATGGTATGAACAATCAGCGCTCACGCTTGCTCTCCTTGCAAACCCGCCGAGGCTTGACAACATACAGGATAGCATATGGATGACACGTGCTTGGACACTCCAAGAACTTCTCGCTCCGAGGGCGATCCGCTTCTATGATTCTGAATGGAAGCCATACCTCAATGACGCCAATCATAACCACAAAGACTCTCCCATCATCAATGCCCAGTTGACATCTGCCGTCTCTGTTGATTCAAAAACGCTCTGTACCTTTCGTCCGGGCGATTTGGGAGTGCGGGAGAAGCTACGCTTGGCTTCGACGCGTATCGCGACGATGGAAGAAGATATCGCATATTCGTTGTTTGGAATTTTCGCTAGCGACCTCCAACCAAAGTATGGCGAAGGGAGCGACGCACTCGGACGACTCTTGGAAGAAATCGTCCATCGATCGGGTGACGTCACTGTGCTCGCCTGGACAGGGACTTCATCACGGTTCAACAGTTGCCTGCCTGCCGAGATAATGGTCTACAACGAACCACCACGGACGGTATCACCTAGCGATGTGAACAAGCTGAGAACGCGGGCTGTGGAATTGAAATCTCTGTGGCCGCAAGAGGCGGCCATGGCGGTCTGCGGACGGGTCGTGAATCTACCCAAAGCATCGTTCGTCAACCGTCGCCTCCGTCTTCCATGCATCGCTTTTGCTGTCAACAGAATCGCAGTGGTCGTCGACCGTCCTCAATGCCAGTGGCGTGTCTATCGTGCCTCTGTTTCAGTGCTCGGCGACGTGAGTATCAAGACTGCAGATTCGCTTCCGCTGCGGGAGCCCCACAGACTTCTTCTCGTGCATCCATGGATCCGTGATCTCTTGAATCCACTTGGTGAGATCAATTCTGGACCTTTCGTGCTAAGGGGAACACTGACTTGTCATTGCTGCTGGATGGTGCAGGTTTGGCTGCGTTGAACGATTACAACCGTGCTTTGTGGTTGATCGCGCGCCTCGGGCAAAAATTTAACGCCCTGCTACTTCAGCAGCAACCATATCATGGCTACAAACGGGTCGCCGCCGACTACGAGATCGTCGTCCCGTCACCCAGAATCACTTTTGTGCAAGACATTGACATTCGTACAGACGCATTCGACGTGTGGGACTATCATCCCGGTCCAGTATGAACGCACTGATCCCCACGTTGTCTGTTGCTCTCGTTCGCTCTGTTTTTGCTGTGTTGTTCCTGTTTTCGTCGTTTTGTTGTTTCGTTGCTCTGCTGCTAATCGCTCTGTCGTTTGCTGTTTTTGTTGTTGTTGAGTTCTGAGCTATGTTATTCAGGTTTATAGGATCGTTCAGCCCGACATACGCGGCATCCCCAAACTTCACGGCAGATCGCTGACATCCACAGCGGAGGCCGTGCCGGTGGTTGTCCTCCCCGGGGGTCGGAGCTCAAGCTTCCAAGCTTTCGAGCTTCGAACTGTGAGGTGCACATCCATACCCACATCTGTACCTCGGCGGGTTGCACTCGAAGCGTTTCATTGTTATAACAATACATGAACACGAATTCTTCCCGAGTTCCACCCCCCGGATAAGAGACGTATGACCGTCGTATATACTGTACGTACAGACTTATATCCACTTCCCATACCAGGTCCGTTGGTCGAAACCAAAAAAGAAAAAGATGGTACAGTCAATACATAGACACATACATGACACAGAGCGAGAGAGCGCGCAGAACAAGACAATACAACCAGAACAGAATAGAACAGAAGAACGATAGCAATGTCGCGGGGTACGCGCCATGGATAATCGATAGGAGGCGTCAGCGTACCCGCGAACGAGGCAACCCGAGTGTAGACCTGTTAAACTCGGGCGTGAACAAGTGTCGACCATATGGCCTCAAGACACAGGCCCTGAGGGAGGCCAACGTCGATACTCGGAGCTCCCCCCCAACTAATCCATCTCCATCTCCATCTCCATACCATCCCACGTCTGCTCTGCCCCCCCACCCTTCTCATCCTCCCCCTCCTCTGTCTTCCACGGACGCACACGCGACCCATACACCCTTCCCCTACCCATCCTCTTCCCACCCTCAAAACCAAGCCCCATCTGCCCATCCAAATCCAAATCCAAATCCACGTCCACGTCCAGATCCACACCGTCCCCAAACACCCCCTCATCCTCCTCCTCGCTCCTACTCCTACTCTCCGACGCCGACTGCGACCTCGACCTCGATCCCGACGACCCTGACTTGGATCGGACGGATGAACTCGGGAGGGACCACGTGCCGTTCAAGTCCGGGGCGTATGTATATCCCGAGAAACCTGGACCAGACTTGTGGTCGTATCCAGACCCGAATCTGGGTCCGGACACGAAACCATACTCGTACGCGTTCGATCGGCGCCGTTCCCTCTCCCGCGACGCATGTGGGAGCGACAACGAATGCGAGTGTGAATGCGAAAAGGATAGCGAATGGGAGTGGGAGTGAGAATGAGAATGCGCGTGGGGGTGCGCATGGGCGTGAACATGAGCATGCGCATGGGTATGAGAACGCGAATGCGAGTGGGACAGCGATGCCGACGTCGGCGATCCCCACGAGTCAGATGTCACGCTCGCCTCGCGGAGCGCGAGCAAATTTAGCGCGTCGTCCTCTGTCGTCGTCCCCGCTGCCGCGGTTTGCTCCGGCACCGACATCGGCGAACTCCTCCCATTCGTCGTCGACATGGGCGTCGTCGACACGCCCAACATCCCAGGACGGACTTGCGTGATACCGATCCCACCCCCGTCGATCGCATAGTCGTGTAACCGCGGCCCGGTCGATCCAGCGTGATACGAGTCCAGCACCGTACTCGCAGGCACGGAACTCGAGATGGGAAACGGGGCGTGGATATTAGATGCCGATGCCGGTGGTGAGGTGGCGGTGGTGGTTGTCGGTGGGACGTCACTATTTGACACCGAGGCAGGTGGGGGAACGAGACCCCCCGAGAGGAAAGATGGCCATAAAGAGCGATCTTCGGGCAAGGAGGCCGACGAGGGCGAGAGATGCGAGAGGATCGCGGCAGCCTGAGCCAAATCCAGTTGAGCGTCACCATGCACCAGGACAACCCAAGCGACGAGAAAGAGGAACAGGCTGGCACGCCAGGGGAAACCACCACACCGCCACCCGCACATAAAAAGTAGCAAGACTCACCTCGAGCAATTGCACCTGTTGATGTTTACTCAACACAAACTTGGACGCCTCCCGCCATTGCGGGGTATGTTCCCAACGGTGTTTGATCAAACACGACGGATGTCGATAAACCTAGAAACAAAAAAGCGTACAAGAACGTACCCGACCAAATTTAGCATCACACGAAACGTATGCAAGCTGTCGTATCAAGAGGAAATGATCCAACCTTGGAACAACTCTCGCACGTAAATATAGTACCTCGTTTGCGACCCGACTTGGAGACATTTGAGGCGAGGGGGGTATGTGATTGGGACGGAGACACCGAGAGGTGGGTGTCGTCGTCGACGCTGGCGGGTTCAGGTTCGGATGTATCCTTGGTAGACGTCGCCCGAGGGACCTGAATGGGCTGTGCACCAGGGACAGGGCGACGCGACGCCATCGTGGGTGAGGAGAGCGAGAGCGCTGCAAGGGATGCGGAGGCAGTTTGCAAGGACGTCGGACTGAGCGCGAATTTAGCAATGACAAAAGATGAATGCGTTAGAAAGGAAAGAAGCACAGCGTGATGGCTGCCCCATGGCACCCGCCGTCCGCGTGTGGGTGTGGTTCTACTCACAAAGGGCGAGTAGCAGCATCGCGGGCATCGCTCAGTCTCCTTCTGGATCTCCCAGCCGAGGAGAGTCGACGGTGCTTGGTGGTATTCGTCGTTGCACCTGTTTGACGTCGTAGACATGAGATACCGGGGTCCCCAAGGAAGCGGGAAAAAAAATTGCGAGTCGGGGTAACAACTTACCCTGTGAAGGCCGAGCTGCAGATTCAGCAGCGATGGACAAGGAAAGCAGTGAGAGATGAGGCTGGCCATTCTATAGAAACGAGTTTAGTCGCCAGAAACCGTTGCGCTCTCAGAAAGCGAACCTGGGACATGACAAGAAACGAGTCGAGCGCATATGTGTTCCACTTGGTTGGATGAGCTCGGAAATTTCAAGTCCACACATAAAGCAGTTCACCACCCCCCCCAAATTTGTTGTCATATGCCCTTAATCGAACCGAACACGTCCAGATTTGTGATTTTCACCGTCCGGGAGCCGAACAAGAAAGACTAGATGCTAGTACTAGTCTTGCTACAACAATCTAGGCCATCCTTTTACGTCCCCGCCCATGTACCTCCCCACATTCGCCGAAGCATATTTTTTATTCTCCTCGGAGAACACTATGGGCGTATCGCACCTACACGGATAGCGGCGTCCCGTGCCCCTTGCACACAAGCTACGCCTGTACGTCAACCCAACCCACCAACGAGTGGACCAGGACGAAACCCTAAAACCCATCCCAACGACTCGTTATCATGCGGCCACAGTCTACCCTCTACCCCATATACCAGCGTTCGACGATGTGAAATTCCATCTGGTGATCTAGTTCATGGTCTTCCTGTCCATCTTGGGTCAGAAATGGACCATGCGTCGCGACCCGGGAGGATCGGCATGTGCGTGTGGAAATAACCAACAAGTCGGACATCGCTGCGTTATCCTCCGTGTTCCTCAGTTCTTGCAAATTGATAAACCTTGTGCCTGGTTGGACCTCGTTGGTTAAAAGATGAGGAACGATCTGTGCTTCGGATACGCGTTTATCCTGGCGCGAACATCAGAGAGATAAGCATTCAAGCAACATGATGAGTGATGTGCTGATGCTTGATACGCTTGACAGGACTTTTTCGTCAACGGGGCGAACGATCATTGACATGGCGTTGTAGAAAGCGTCACTTGGGACGTATATCGGTAGAACGCGAAACTAACCTTTGGACCCAAGCCGAGATCATATCTTGGAGGAGCGTCATCCATAGGTGGCGTCGTCTCCGGTGCCTGCCACGCTGGCCAGTCCATTGCCCTCCCCACTCCCTTCACCACTTCACCTCACCACTGATTCTCCTCGGAGAACGCTCAGTGGCGTATCGCAATTCTAGAAGGAAAAACGGTGTCCCGTGCTGCGCACACGACACCACGAGCTACGCCTGTACGTCAACTCAACCCACATGCGAGTGGACCAGCACAAAAACCCTAAAACCCAGTCCGATCCCTTGTTATCATGTGTGTTGCGCACGAGACCGCAGTTTCCCTTTTTACCCCATATACTAGCATTCTGTGATATGAAATTCTGTCTGGCCAGTGGCGATCCAGCTCATGTTCTTCCTATCTATCCTGGGTCAGAGACGGGCCCGTGCATCGCGTCTCCGGGGGATCGGCATGTCCGCGTGGACAAAAAACCAACGAATCGGACATCGCTGCGTTATCGTCCGAGTGGACAACGTCCATCAAAAACGGACCTTCTGTTCCTCACATCTTGCAAATTCAGAAAGCTTGGATCTCGGCTGGTTAAAGGTGACCGCGATCACGGTTCTCGGAACACACGTTTCTCTGACGCGAACACAAGAGAAAAGATAAGCATTCAAGAAGCAGCGTGATGCTGGTGATATTGATGCTTTGATAGGTAGATACGCTTGATAGGACCTTTTTTTTTTTTCGCCGCGCGAACGACCGCGGGACTTGAGCGTATGTATACTGATGGAATGTGAAGGCTGACCATTTTTGATCCAAACTCTGATCGCCTCCTGGTAGGTGGAGTCATCAATTTATCCACAGATAGTTGTCTCTGGTGCCACGCTGGCGAGTGCTGCTCCATCCATCTTAGAATCCACCGTCCTCCCTACACACACCGAACTGCCTCACCACTGATTTCTCCTCGGAGGAACGTCAGGGGTCGTATATCGCAACCAAACGGACAACGGCCTTCCGTCCCCCTCGCACATCATGAAACCCACGCGACGCGCCCGTACGTGAACCCAACCCGATGCGTCGGTGGCACGAGGATTCTGAAAGAAAGAGCAACGAAACACCCGAAACACCCGCCCCGATGCTCGGTATCATAGTTACGTATGACGAACCTACATTTTGTTTTGTTTTATTCTTTTTACCCCCCATATACATACACACATCCTTTGCCAGTCAGCATTTGGAGATGTGAAATTCGTTGGGCGATTTGATCCCGTGTCAAGGAGAGAGAAAGAGAGGAGAGATACGCCCGCCCTTTGCGTCACTGCGTCCGTGTCCGAGAAATCGGTATGACCGTGTGTAAAAGAAGTGTTGCCCTCCGGAAAAACCCAAGACGCCTCGTCTTCTCGTTGTCCCTATGTATCGTTAAAACGACTGCCCCTGGTTAGATCTCCCTAGGAACAGAGAAACGATGGCTTCGGACACGCGTTTTTCTATTAAAAACATCCACCGGCGGGATATACGAATGAATAGGGAGAGATAAGCGTCAAGGGACGATGAGTGGGTAATCTGTAATCTGTAATCTGTTTTGATGACTGGATAGGTCACGACCTGCGGCACCTGTGGTAAAAAAAGGGGGTTCACATCAACCTCGAGGCTGGTGAACGTGACGCCAAACCTTTTCTTTGTTTGACCTCCAGGCTGAGACCGTGCGTGTCGGTCATCGGTGGGGCTGAGACGGTAAAGAAAAACGACCGCGCTACGGCACGACACGACAACCCTCGAACCATGTCAGACAGGTAGTCACACACATCAACGCACCCACTCACGCACAGCCTGAGTGAAACGAGACGCGACGGTCGGAGGGGAAACCTGTTCTTCGAAAAAGAGTTAAAGTTTGTGGACCGTCAACGAGGGTTTGGGTCAAGTGATGAATGAAGACGCGGTCCTTGTCAATGCGAAACTGTTGGTCTCCCGGGCACGCCGGAATCGGATTCATGTCACGGTAGGGAAGAACCCTGTAAAAAAAAAAGACGAGGGACGTGAGGCCATCGCATTTTTCCGTCTGATTATACCGTCGTCACAATTGACTTTTGAAAGAAAGAGCGATCGCGTCGTCCGAATCATGCATGTTCAATGGGCATTGGGCCCCTGAGCGAACTCGATCGTGGGAAGCGTCAAGTTGGATGAGTTGTGTTACATAACCACTCGAAGCAAATTTTCTATTTTATTTTATTTTACTTTTCTACCACCTTGCAAAGTCAATTTTTGGCAACTTGACTCGATGTGATGCGAGTCAGATTTGGACAGGTCCTCTTCAACAAGCCCTATCTCAACGCCAGGGCTCGGTTCAAACACACGGACATGGCCAAACCCGTCAACAAGACCGCGCATCCGTTCGACAAGGCCCGTTTAGAGGCCCTCCTCAACCGTCGTTTCTTTTACGCACCCGCGTTCGAGATCTATGGGGGTACGTTTGTCCGGATCGTCTTTCATCCCTCATCTCATCCAACCCACCCCCCACACACAGGCGTCGCAGGTCTGTACGACTACGGTCCCCCTGGATCCTCTTTACAAGCCAACATCATGGCCGAGTGGCGTCGTCATTTTATCATTCAAGATCACATGCTCGAACTGGATACGACGATCATGACCCCCGCACCCGTGTTTGAAACGTCTGGACACGTTGCCCGGTTCGCGGATTGGATGGTCAAGGATACCAAGACGGGGGATGTTCTTCGCGCGGATCATCTGGTCAAGAACGTCCTCGAGGCAAGGCTCGCGGGAGATCGCGAGGCCCGCGGGTTAGCCGCACAACCGGTCAAGGAGGACGAAAAGAAGAAGAAGAAAAAGGTCAAAAGTGTCGCGGTGCAGTTGGCGGAGGACAAGGTGAAGGACTATGAGCGTCTCCTCGCGCAGGTGTGTTGGGGTTTTGGCATCGCGATATTATACTCAGACGGGGTCAGCTGGATAATTTTTCGGGCCCAGAGCTCGGGGAGCTCTGTCGGACGCATGACATTCGGAATCCAGATACGGACAATGAAGTTGGGGAACCGCAGCAGTTCAATCTCATGTTTGCGAGTAGCATTGGTCCCACGGGACAACACCCTGGGTAACGTCATCTGCCTGGTTCTTGCCCTGTTCCTCATGTGATCCCCCGCTAGCTTCCTCCGACCTGAAACGGCACAAGGGCACTTTCTCAATTTTTCGCGTCTGCTCGAGTTCAACAACGGTCGGATCCCGTTCGCATCCGCCCAGATCGGGCGTTCCTTTCGTAACGAGATCTCACCCCGAGCGGGTCTGTTGCGCGTCCGCGAGTTCACGATGGGCGAGATCGAGCACTTTGTAGACCCCGAGGACAAGCGGCACCCCCGGTTTGCGGAATGCCGAGACGTGGTGCTCACGCTGCTCGACCGAGACGTGCAATCGCAAGGGCTGACGACGGTGACGCAGATGGCGATTGGGGACGCGGTGGAGCGGGGTGTGGTCGCGAATGAGACGCTTGGGTACTTTTTAGCGCGGATCCACCTGTTTCTGGTGCACATCGGGATCGATCCGACGCGTCTGCGGTTCCGGCAACACATGGCGAACGAGATGGCGCACTATGCGACGGACTGCTGGGACGCGGAGATTGAGAATGCGACGGGGTGGACGGAGTGTGTTGGATGCGCAGATCGGGCGGCGTATGATTTGGGGGTGCATGCGGCCAAGACGGGGCATCCGCTAGTGGTGCGGGAGGCACTGAAGGAGCCGGTCGTGACTGAGCGGGAGGTGGCCGAGTTTAATAAGAAGGCACTTGGGAAGACGCTCGGACGGGAAGCGGGTGTTGTGCAAAAGATTGTGGGGGAGATGGGACAGACAGAGTTGGGCAGATTAAAGGAAGCGCTTGCAAACGGGTGAGGTTTTTGTTTAGCCGCGGAGATGAGTCGAGTCACTGACTTTTGTCTCTTTCAGTTCGGCCACGATCGAGACCGAGGGGAATCCGATCACCCTCACGCCCGATCTCGTCACAATACAACCCAAGACGTTCAAACAATCCAGTCCGTTTTTGGTCATGTTCTCGTTGGGATCCGCATACTCACCAATGACGTAGTCCGTGAATACACGCCAAACGTCATCGAGCCCTCTTTTGGCTTTGGTCGCATCCTCTACACTCTCCTCGAACACTCCTTTTGGTGTCGTGAACAAGACGTCGATCGCGGGGTATGAGTCTACCCCTCGAGACATTACTACCCACTCACACTACCACACAGGTCCTCTCACTCCCATCCGTCGTCGCACCCACCAAGGTCCTCATTGTCCCGCTTAGCGCCAAGGACGAGTTCTCTCCCCTCGTCCACGAAGTTTGTGCGTGCCCTTTCCTTGCCATATCCTCGTGTCCTCACTCTAGCCGTGTCACAGCCACGAAACTGCGCAAAGCAGGCATCTTTTCCAGAGTCGACGATTCCAATACTTCTATTGGAAAACGCTATGCCCGCAACGACG
The DNA here is from genome assembly GCA_038092555.1 of Boletus subgraveolens. Lineage (NCBI taxonomy): Eukaryota > Fungi > Basidiomycota > Agaricomycetes > Boletales > Boletaceae > Boletus > Boletus subgraveolens. The sequence goes on along the minus strand of JBBPQP010000438.1, from coordinate 13,995 downwards.
AGCTCGGCACCCCCTTTGGTGTCACTCTCGATTTCGCGTGTACGTCCCTGTCTCTCATCCCAAACGCGACTTGACCCCCTCCACAGCGGTTCAGAACAGGACAATGACGCTCCGGTATGTATCCCGTGCACTACTGCGAGTGTGAATTACTGACACAGCTTGGATAGCGAACGCGATACCACTGAACAGTTGATCGGTCCCATCGACGATGTGATTGCGGTCGTGACAGACCTCGTACAGGGCACGCTCGACTGGCCCGCGGCCCATGACCGCTTGACCGTGTACGATGGCGTTCAAGCCGTCGATTAATTATCATCCATATCGGCTGACACCAGAACCCCCTCGACGTAATAACAACAAAAAATAGACTTTTTTGCTCCGAGGAGAAAATAGCGGTCGAGTGAAAAAAAAAAGTACGTATTGATAAAAGTATAGGGCATAGATACATGGGTGAGATCACATTATGAGAAATAGATGCCCCTCTTGCTGTGAAATGGAAACGGTGATTGGTTGAGCATCGCATGTACAGTGGCATCTATCCATCTCCATCCTGTATCGCTTTGGCATCTCTATCGGCATCTTCCATGGAACACAGTACCATATGACACGGCATGCCCATGGCCACCCGCGACACATGGCTGGCATCCCACGTCGAGGGTGAGAACGCAATCTTACATGGCGGAAAAAAATCGGCAGCTTCGTCATCTAGATCCATGTTTCTTCCTACACTCAGGGTAGACACGAACAGATGACTCTAGTGTTACGGTACTTTGCATGCCAGATGTTACGGTGACCGCCGTACCCACAGTGTTAGCGAGGGTTGGATGGCCCTCCGGTGTTCGTCGGGCACGAGGCTCGAGTGTCGTTATCCACACGGACACGGCTGCGGCATATCTCGGGACGACCCTGCAAAGAAGCAACGACGGAGGGAAAGAGATAAAGGATACGGATGCATAGGGGCGAACAACCTCCGTTCTTTTTTTCTTCAGAGAACGCGTTCGGTTGCCATGCCATAGATATCCTTTCTCTGGATCGCGAGAGGGAGATCCAAAACGAGTGAGGGTAGTGTGAACATGCTTATCGGTGCCGGTTGATACGATACAACGAGAGAGCAGGTGGGACGGGTGCAATGAAGAACGTGAGCGTGAGATGTCAACTCACGGCAATGGCCAGGAGGTATTCTCCCATCGTGCCATGTGGGATCGGACGAGATTCGACGGGATCGCACAGCCAATGGACATTGCCAGATAGCCTTTGCGGGACATTTCCTAGGAGACCGCGCGTGGGTAATAGAGAGGGTAGTTGGATAACCGGGACAGGTTCCTTGAGAAACGACCCTCAAAATTTAGGCGAAGATGGCAGACCCCATCCAAACCATTCGTCGATGGTATTACGACCGAAATAAAGAGATCTCAGATGGGCCCGCCGCGCATCGTTATGAGAACACCAACCAACCAGCAACTGCGCGGGAACGTCCCTTCTCGGCTATAAGTACCCTCCCTTTCTCTCTCTCCCTCCCTCAAGACAATCATGGCCTCTCTCCGCCACGACAAGCTGGTCGCTCTCCCGAGTCTATCCTGTGCCCTCTCCTCCCTCCCACAGGCTACCAGCCTCGACAGCGTCTCCCTACATCCGAGCATGTACGCTCAACACGCCGCCGACAGCGAAGCCAAGGTAACATCTTTCCCGTTGTTTTTCCGACGCGTCTCACCTTTTGGTCCAGCTCAGAAAAGTCTTGTCCAAGACCGCTTCGGCGCCTCATAGCGCCGCGCCAACGCATCCTTATATGCAGTCTGTACGTTCCCGCCCGCCCGCCCCCGCGCGCGTCCTGACTCCTCCCAAAGGCGTCCCACGCAGACTCGCCCAATTCCTCACCGCCATTGATGATGCGTAAATCGGTACGTCTCCGCCCACATGGCCCTCATAAGCCATCTCCGCTCATCCCCATCCTCTCTTAGCAAAAACCAAAATTCCAAGCTTAGACGCCGCCGGCATCTAGAACCCGCGTCTTTTATCTCACTCCACCTCATTTTGCTGGGTTGGATTATCTGTAGACCTAGTATCGCCCACAAGACATCATCCGCGGCACCCCCCCTCCCTCTCGTTTTGCATTTCCTTTTCACACCCGCATCACATACTCGAAGCATCGCATTACATAGACACATTTGCATACCTAGCTATATTCATACCATGGCATTCTCACTCGCTCCATCTTTGCCTCTTCTTTATATTCCTCTCTCTCTCTCGTCTTTGGGTCTCACCGATGCCTAGAGCTCGGAAAATAGTCGATGACCATCTGCAGGCATTGGTTTTGTATCTAGCTCCAGCGGTTTTTTTTCGTTTTTCCTTAGTCGTAGATTATAATGCCAATATCTTTTTTAAAACCCTTTTTTTGGCAACGTGCCTGTGCGCGTGCCGAGGAGCGACGTAAGAGAGTGACAACGGATATAGCGTCTTGCCCCTGGTCACTTGCTTATATACAATCATTAATGAGTTAATCACTACTTGTCGGACGATTTGTCGGTTTTTGGTCGCTGGCGTTGTCAAACGCGTTTCAGGAAAAACGTGGTCGTCGTCGTCGTCGTACATACGAATACGCGTTGAATTGAGTGTGTCAAGCGAATCGTGGTGAGACTATTGGGGTCGCGTTCGCACAAGTCCCGAGCGTTGAACGCGTTTCACAAGAAAAAACTTTTCAACTTTCGAGGGGTTGGTTCAGGGTCCAGCGGTTGGCGTTGAACTCAGCGCGCATGTCTGTGTGTCCCTTCCGCACCGCCGAGAGTCGAGAATGGATCCATCGAATGCAACGATCGCGGGCAATCGGGAATCGGGAGGGACGTTCATTTATAAATGTGTATTCATGGTCAGGTCATCGGTCTACGTATGGAGGGAAGATTGAACCCTGGAACACCCGATCCTGCCGGTTTCAAAACCTGTCCACGTATACAATACAATCCAGGATATACAGAAATACCATCCTATTCAATACATACATCCCTTGTGAACTTGTGCGGGGCAGTTCGACGACGCGGCCTCGAGGCCCTTTCTTCAGGTCCAGGGTCGCTCCCAACCGGGCATCAAAAAAGCGGTTCAGGCTGGTTATATATGGGGCGTCTTGTTTGATATGTATGGGGCGGGGCGAGGCGGGGCGGAAAGTTCCAGGGTGTCCCGCAGCGATGATCGGGCCGCGGCCGGTAAATCACACAAAAAAAAAAAAAGTGATACAGTTTGATGGTGATGCAGTGACCAGATTTGAAAGTGTGTTGTGAGGTGGCGTTGCGCGGAGATGAGCACCACCATACTCATATAATGGATTCATGCATAACGAGGGTAAAGGCTCGACAAAACTGTATGTGGTGCATTATGGATGGAATGGAATTCCAAGTCTTTTTGTGTTTGGGAATCTGTCATTCATTGTTCTATATACTAATTGGACGTTTTTTTTATAGTCATCGTGACCATGTTCAATTGGGCTTGTACAAGTTACAGTGTGATCGAATATGGCTCGGTCTGGCGGTCCACTGTTGGTAACTCGGATAATTAGATATACCGACAAGTTTATGGATGTAAAAAGGCAAAACGGTCCAGTGCCTCCAACGTTCGATCAACTCCGTTTCCTTCGGCGGCGGCGTCGCCGCGTCACCGTTCCTTTATAAAAACGTGCTCGCCACGCGATCAAATGTGGCGTGGCATGGCGTGGCGGGAAAAAAAAAAAAAGTAAGTGCAAGCGCAAGTTGTCACTGTCGATCGAGTTAGGCTACGGCGCAGCGGACAGGTTGTGGTTGATCGAGTTTCGGTTCGTTGGGTGTAGGAGGCTGTTGAGGGATTTGTTGTGCTCATCGTCCGAATGCCGCCGGGCACCACAGGATGGAAATGGGTGCTAGGCGCCGCCGCAGGCCCACAGCAGTGGCAGCTGTACGCCAGTTTCTGAATCGTCGGGTTGAGCATATGATGCCCTGCCAATCTGAGGCGGCTACTAATATTGGTCTTGGGTGGTAGGGTACCGGTAGTGGCTGGTTGTTACCAGGTTCTCGGCCAAGCCCGCTCGTTGATCACTAGTGTGTGCGGAGCGCATCCGATGAAGGTGCAAATTGGATGGAATGGGGTAATCTAGAGTAGCTTCCCTTTTTTTCCGCATGACTGTAAAAGTTACTCGTGTGTCTGTTTTGGGTACTTGTCGAGCTGGGCGCAACGTTGTGGTTCACTTGACCGTGACTGTGTTCGTGTTCGCCGCGGGGCGTGTTTTTTGGGGGGTGGGTCGTTTCTTAAGCTTCAACCCCTGGATTAGTCCTATCATGGTATAGTCAGGTCTACGACGTGATGGGATGACGGGCACCAGAACTTAGGGCTTGCAGGGATTGTCGTCGTGGGGTATGTGAAACCTGTGTGGATTATGCCGACGGTTCGCGCGTCCCTGAGGGGTCCAAAGTCAGCCTTGATACAGTAATGTAAGGAATCCCCTCAAAAAGAAATTTTTTACGAAAAGAGGGATGAGATAAATGTGACAGAGGGTGAGAGTGTGTACATACCACGGGACGTAAAAATTTCCTCGATCGGAGAGTTACTCAGAGCGGTCCATAGTGTGAGCCTTTGTAAATGGCCAATGCTTGCCACGGTCCAAAGAATCCTTTGAATGATTTGTGGCCTAGGATATGCTAAGTAAGGGCCAAGGCTGGCATCTGTTAGCGGGAGGTTCAAGTTGAGCTGGTGAGTGTGAGGGATGGACAATATATGATACGATGTATGATAGCGATGGTGATAGCGATACGATTGATCTAGGTCCATATGGGTCCACCTTTTTTTTTTTTTGCCAGCTGACAGTTGCGGAAGGAGCTCCGCATCGGTCGTCAGTGGTCACTAGGAGTGCCCCTGACAGGTTTGATGATCCGGATGGATGGGCCTTAGATTGCAGTGGCAGGTGGTTTCATAGATCCCACTGGATACAGTCGTGTTTGTTTCCTTGGCTCCACTGACGTTTGGTGAATGATGGCATCTCGTGATCAAGGCCCTCTCCTTCTTTTCGGTTCCCACCCCGCACGGTACATGGTTCGTTTCCCGAATTACCGGCCTCCGTTGGACTTTTTACATAAATGTTTTCCAGGGCGCTCGCACCCACCAGTACTTGTGTGTGTGTGGGGGGGGGGAGCGACAAGTACTGGTACTTGCCGTTGCTTTATCGTTGGCAGCGCGATCCCATTCTATCCGAGTCCCTCTGCTCATGTCGTATCCGCCATTCTCCGGATCAGGTCACCGACTCGGAGATCTCCCCGTCTACGTGGACTCGAGTCTCACGCCTCGATATCAAGCCTCACAGTCAGGGTCCAACACAGGCGCGCGCGCCTATGTATGTGCAGAGGGGAGACGCCACTGCCAAACTAGACTGTAGAATGGCACTTGATAGGCAGAAAGAGGGGAGCCCCCCTCCTTGGTTGACCGCTCCGTCGGACGGGTCCCCGTTACTTGGCGCCGTTCGGCAATCGTCCAGATGGTATTTACCTTGAATGATCATCGTCGATCATATCATCGTTGGCCGTTGGCCCTTCAGGACAGCTCTAGCGCGGGGGGACTTCGGGCCTTTTGGCTCATTTACGCGATCGATCGCTACCGGCGCAAGGCCGCTTATCTTTCCGGTCGATCCGATTACTTTATCACAACCTTTTTTTTTTCCATGCTAGTGAATGCTCGTGGCCCTGGGGGTCGAGGGTACTGTTTCCACGACACTTCGATTCAAGCTTATCTTGTTATGGTATGCACGCTACGGTCACACGAGACAAGTCCCAGGCTGCAGCAACATAGAACACCCCCAAATCACTTCCAAGACCAGTGACCCTGAGCGGGGCTGTCAAGTAACTTACTGCGGGACTCGGGGACCAGAGTCCAGAACGCAAGGGTTACTCATGATCGGCGAGGTTCTTTTTCCCGCTTTTCCTTTTGGTGCGTGTTACGTCTTGACGGGTTACTGGTGTGCTTAGCTTGAGGTTGTTAACGCTGGGTGGTGGGGTTTATGGACAGATGTGTCAAGATTGTGGGTACTCCGCGCCGTCCAAGCCTGGGCACACACGGAGGTACGAGATCACTGCCTTCGATGATCATATACAGTCTCGTTCAGAAGCTCGGTCCATTCGCACCTCTCCCGCTGGGCCGTTCCTGTGCCCATTGGTTGCCTCACCCACATAGGGGCGTAGGTGGGTTATCTTGTCATGCCATCCAGTGCCACGCGCGTGGCATGGCAAACCTTCGGGTGCGTCCGAGCTTCTTGCCCGTTACATACTACCGCGACCTGACGCACGGATGTTTCAGAATGTACGTCATTCGCCAAAAAATGGGGTGGTGGTGAAAGGTTAAACTGAACGCGCTTCTTTTGCGCTTGCTCTCGAAGACGTGTCGGGACCTTGACCCCCCCCAAAAAAGTTTCTTGTCGAATCGCCTGGATGCGGTAGGTACTTGTATGGATAGTGGCTATTGGATCCGGAAGGAATGACAGCGTGTTTAGTTACACGGACGCGGACATGGACGTTTTACGCGCATACACATGCCCGTACGTTGACGCACTCCTGGGCGTAGATCACTCTCCTATTCTCTTAAAAGTTTTCCTCGGTGGGGATAGATCGGTTCCTCGTCGCCGCGGGGTGAGATTCGTATTCAGAGGCGGTTGTGTTACTTATGAACTTCGATGACTGAATACGGGCACTGGGAACCGAGAAACGGGAAAGGTGAGGAGTGAAAAGCTTATCCCAATTCCTGTTCCCAGATCGCGTGGGGCGTGTGGGTTGTAGGTCTTTGAGTGGAGATGGTCGTCGTACGTTGTCCGAGGCGCTTTGAAACGTTCGGTTTCCGTCACTCCACAGCCACTTTTGGGCATGCATTCGCAGCGTCGCGTTCTTTCGAATGAACATCTCGTGGGTGCGAGGAACTCGAAGATGGGCCGTACCTGAATCATGAGGATACCGGCCCCTTGGGTGTCGGGTAGGTGGGTACATTCTTCGATTGGTGCTCCAACTTTCTCAGCAGCTCCGCCACGTCGCCGTGCGATCCGAGACCGTATAATGGGGGCGACGTACAGGGAAATCAGCGGCGCTCCTGCTTGCTACTTCTCCCTCTGCCCCCCTATGCCAAAGGTAGTTTTCATTTCGACATTCCAAGCTCGCCACTGACGTTTTGCATCCCCCATCTGCCTCTACCGTGTTGTATTTAGCCATGCTCGATACAAAAACCGAGGTATCACGTGACAGGATTGGACATAAGGATCGGCAGCCGTCGGGCCACGGAAGCGAACTCCTGAACATTGTGGTATCGACCATACCCATTGCATCAACCCGGTCCGATTCGAGATGACATGCTCAAAGGGTGTGTCTGATTGCAACGTACGGTTACCCGATTCTGTCTCTTCCACTACTGCTACACCATCGATACGTCCCTGGATCGATACGATACGCATAGAGGCCTAATCCTCTTCAAACAGTGTGTGCTGTACGGGGCGTATTATATATATTTGGCGCAGAGTGCCGATTGTGTGGTGACTTTGGTTCTCGGCTTCCTCGTGGGTGTGGACTCGGATGTTGCAGGACACTGCAGTCGTAGCGCTCTCAAACGTTACCCACAACTCACCTACCACACTACACGCTATGGCCAACAGCAGCCTGGACAAGCTCGTCGACGACATTCTTATTCAAATTCTACAGGCCTTGTCTGTACATGCTGTGCTCGCTCTACGCAAGGTGAGTTCCTGTCCTCGTCGAAGACGAAAGCGAGTAAGCTCAAGTGGAGAGCGAGACGTCTCGGCGGTACTATCTACTCACCAAACTCCGCTGCGTCTGGTATGCCCGATTCTGCGCCGATGTCTTGGCGCGTAATCTACCCCTACCGGGTCTTCCATGTCCCCTCTCCCTGCTCTCTGCGACGGAACTGGAACGACGTACTCTGCGAGCGCTCTACCTTCACCACGCGTGGCCACGTCTGTCTGCGAACACGCTAGTTTCCAAGAACCACCACGGGGCCGGCGCGCGTGTGGACCAAGTCGTGTTTATTCCCGGAGGGACAGAATTATTGACCGTGCAGGGCGACAAGGTGGTGCATTGGCTCATCGTTAGTTGGCCCGGATTCACTCAGGGATTGAAGCACGTTGGGGAATGGACACCGTTCGAGGGGGTACCGTGTCGAATCGTCAAGGATGGGGATGTACCCGGTGTGATTGCTATCGGGCCGAGAGAACCGCTGGGGTGAATCAATTTTATTTTATTTTTTCCGTGTGTTTTCGAAAGGAAAGGGGTTGGCTGACTACGCGCGTTAGATCCCATCGGTTCGCCAAGGTGCTCTCGACGAGTTTGAAAGCGCCATTCGTGACGTTGTGTGAGTATGCACGCGTGCCGGGCGTCGTGGCGGGTATATGGAGGCATTTGTTGTTCTTGGATACCACAAGGGAGCTCGGGGGAGATGGTTTGGAACTCCTTGATTGGCACGCACAAGCGACTGGGACGGCGCTTCTTCCGTGTTTCCCCGATCTGGTGAGAACCATCTGCCCACCATCGCGTCTTGTCACCTGAACACCACTGTTTGTGGCTCTTTCACACACACCCTCTCTAGTTTGGCGGCTTTCTTGATTTTGTGATATTTGCTGATCATCTCCTGGTCGTGTGGGAACGCTGCGTGAGCGTCTTCCCTGTGCCTCATGTTCCAGCGGATGGTCAGGTTGTCGTGGAACCTATACGGGTGTTTATGTTCCAAGAGGCGATTAGTCGACCGGTTGGGTTTACGACGTGCGTTGCGCGTCGCGTCGTACCACTGCACCGGAACCCCAACACCGACATTGACCAAGACGCGAGTTGGGACGCGGACTGGGATTTGAATAGACAGTGCAAACGATGCCCATCGTCGGCACTAGGTATGTCGCCTACATTGACGATTGCGGCGCGGTCGAGAAGGCGAGCAGAGGGCGTGTCGATGGTGATGCTGGTACCGCTCGTGGATGAGGAGGATCGCAAAGAGAGGGTCGCCGACACGAACACGTTTCTGTATCGGTTGACGTATATGCCTCCACACGTGCCAGTGACAAGGCGGTCGGGAAACCAGGGAGGAAGGAGAGGTATAGGCGACCTAGTGCCTCCACGCGGGTGTACAACCCTCTGTCTCGGCTCGTCTGGACGCGGTGTGTTCGTCGTCGGTGGGGAGCTCCGTCTTGTGAGTCCTGGGTTACTCATGTTGCCGCCGTACGAGATGCAGTTTGGACCTGTGTTTGAGACGGGGGAGGCTTTATACCTCGTGGATCAGCATCGGCAGCGGGATCTCAATCGGATGCAATTGGACGAGGACACGCATACGAACGTGTGGGTTGGTGCGGAGGAAGAAGCGAGCGCGAGCGGAGACAAGGTGGATTTTGACGAGGGCATGGGACGGTTCGTTGTGGCAAAGGAACGTGGCGGGTTTGAAGTCGTACAGCTGGATTAGGCGGCTTTGCGAGGGGGTGAGGGATGTACCAGCACGAGCCGTTTCGGAGGGGGAGAGGAAATCATTTTGGCGTGTTGCCGAGGTATGCATATGATTAGAGAATTGATGGTATTGATGGGCTCGTTTTGGGCGTTCGGTGTTAGGACATGACGAATGATACTGTAATGCATCTGTTTTCTGAATCTGATATCATGAATGTTGGGCATCGGGTTCGATTTACTCATCTATTGGATCGACGGCCTTTTGTTTTCGTTCCGGGAATGGGACGTATGTATGAGGGTGAGATCTAGACACCAGATTTGTCCTGTTTGATGACGATCGATTTGTCAAGTATGGCTACTAACCCATTTTTAAAACACACAATGCAAGACAAAGGAACAAAGACAACCTCGAGCGTTCTAGACTGACTTGATGTCAATTCCGGGGGAAGGGGGTTCTGTCAACCGATCCATCGCAGAGCGATGCTTGATCTAGATCGGATCTAGTCGGTCGCCCGAGTAGATCCGAGTCTGGATTGTTGATTCCGTTTCAACATGTCTAAAATATACATTTATAGACTCGTACGCACGTCTTTGAATATGGAGCCCTCAAATATGGACGCTCGCAAGTGGAAAATGACCGTGTGGCGTGATTTTTCCCTTTTTTTTTTTTGACAGAATGATACGATTGAGGTATGGATATCGGGGTACAGGTCCGACAGTCCGACGTTTCGAACATCGATGATCGATTTCTGTAAGGTTGTGTGCCGGGAGGGGCAACTTGGGGGCAGCGCTTGGGAAACGACGTGTTGATCTGAGTTGATCCGACCAAGGAAGAAAGTGCGAGTTGTAGTGATAGCAGACAGAATCCCAATGTCAGGGCAAGATGGCCGAGCGGTCTAAGGCGCTGGAATCAGGTTATAGGACATACCTATCCAGTCCGAAAGGGCACGAGTTCGAATCTCGTTCTTGTCAAACATTTTTGGATTTTTTTTTTCCACCCTTTTTCGCGGTGGTAATGAGAATGGTGGTGTACCCCGAGCCAGTCGTATGGAAGGGAGAACAGTAGTAGCTCAGTCGATACTCGAATATTCTCGAGAATTTTTGGTTTGAGGCGGGGTCCGACGATTTCGGGGCTCAAGTTTGTGTACTAAATTCGTGTGAAGGCGTGTCTCTGAATATCCTTGGTCAGCGGACGCACTCTCGAATATGAAATGAAGTACTGGGAATAGGTACTTGGTCGTTGGGAGATTCGGACCGTCACGTTGTAGAGAGTACCGCTTTGGATTTTCGTCACCTTTCGAACATGCGAACTAGTCCCATCCCCGAATTTTCGTATATCAGCAGTTTCACCGACACATTCCTAGAGCGGACACCCGGGACTGCCATTTGGTCTCGTGGATTGACATCTCAGGGGCTTTTGGGGGGCTTTGTTCTTATCTTGCGCACGACTTGACCACCTATTTCACAGGGCGTGCTGCAAACTACTATAAATGCTTACCTTGCTGTTCCGTCACGGTATTCCGCAACCCCGTTTTTCTGTCGTGTTCTGTTCAGCTATCTGAAAATGTCGGAGAAATGTGTCGCATGATCTCATGTGTCAGTGGATGACTGTTCATGATGCGGTTGTTTTCCCATAGGTCTCACAGTGTCACACACTTTTGCGGGTGAATTACGTGAATGCCAAGCTCGCTCTGCCAAGCTCAGGTTGTGTGGTGGTTTCAGTGACAAGCAGTGCCTCTGGCTAGTAGTAGGAGAGGGCACCACGTCTACTACATCATGCGGGGTTGACCTGGGTCCTGCACCGACGCGGCAGCTCTCGCCCGCTTATGCCATATCGTCTCACGAGGATGAACGACGACGGCGCGTCTACTACGCCCTTCCGCAGTCTGTGCGTATTCCCCAGCTTTTATTTATCTTGGACCCGTGAAGCCTGGGGGCATTGCTACTTTTTTACAGGACATAGCATTATCTACTTGGTTATGGGATTTGTTGTTCCTGATTATGGGGTATTTTCTTTCTTATCTTTGCACAGGCTCTCGGTCGCTCAAACGTCACTGATAAGCACTAGGCTGGAAAATCTCACCTATTTAACTCCCCAGCGCCGTGACCTGTTTCGCCTTGCTGTCTCAGGTTGAACACATTGAGAACCCGCTTGTCTGCTACACAACATGTCTGAGAGTCAAGTACTTCCGCAAGGCGCAGGATATGGTGTCGGTATGTATCGCATTAATTCATCGTATCGCATGAGCACGAACTGAGCGCGTACTACTAGTGGTTGGTAAGCACAGGTACTCGCACGAACAACTGACAATGATCTTACATGCCTTCAAATTCTAGGGATTGGGTTGTTCTTCAGTGCTTTCATGGTCTGCTTGACCGCCGTTCAGGCAAGATATACCGGGGTTTCACCTCGGAATTCGGAGGAGTTTACCTCTGCTTCACGCTCAATCAAGCCAGGTCTCATCGCGTCTGGTATTGTCTCCGCCTGGACCTGGGCCGCCACGCTGGTAAGTGCCATGCAATAGTGTGCCAGATTCAAATGGATTTGAACTCGTCGTCAGCTTCAATCGAGTGCAATTGCTTATAGATACGGTATAGCTGGGCCGTGGTGGTACGCCGCAGGCGCGACGGTACAGGTCCTCTTGTTTGCCCAATTGGCCGCAAAGCTCAAGTTGAATGCACCTTACGCGCACACGTGGTTGGAAATCATCGCTACACGGTGGGGGAAAGTTGCCCACTTGATTTTCATGTTCTTTGGATTGGCAACGAACATTATCGTGTCCTCTATGCTCGTCCTTGGCGGATCAGCGACTGTGACCAGCCTGACTGGCATGAACACAATCGCAGCAGAAAAAGGATTTATCAATATTATGGAGTATATCCTTGCACTGGATCAATCACTCCCGGACGATATCCTATTTTACGTGTTGAGCTCGCAATCTCCACTCTGGACGCAACGGTCCATGGACTCCATGCTTCGTATCCTCATCGACAAAGGGGCAGATGTTCACGCTACGCTGGACGGAGACACCCTCCTGCATTTTGCTATATCATTCGGAAAGGGTTGCTTTTATTACAACGAAGACTATAACTTGCGATTTATCGTGAGGACTCTCGTCGACAGTGGTTGTGACGCCTTTGCGCCAAACTCTCATGGAAAAACGCCTCTTCACTTTGCAGTGGCCCACGGGTATGTCTCAACTGTCAAGTATTTGTTGTCGATCACCACCCTACCGTGCTTGCCTGACGATATCTTGGCATGTGCTCTTCTCACCAACTGGAAGGACACTCGTGCTATGTTTCACCATCTTATCAAAAAAGGAGCCAACGTGCATGTTCGAGCGGCGGACGGAGGAAGCCTTCTACATTCGGTTATCAAAAAGCGCCAGCCTCTTCAAATGCCAACCCGCAGTCCATCCCCTCCGTCATTTCCCACATCCGTATCACCGAATCTCACGTCCTTATTCGAGGGTCTTACGGTGTGGATTGGTGACGGCAGCCTCCTGGAGATTATCACGCTCCTTGTTGGTTCCGGTTGCGATCCCTCACGATGTGATGCCAATGGACACCCGCCTGTTTATTACGCCGTGCTCGGGGGTCGTGTTGGCGTCGTAAGATACCTCCTCCCGATCACCACCGTTCCACTGCCTCCGGACCTACTGGATGCCACGGACTCACTCCCATGGCAAGTCCAGGACGAGCTCAAGGTGGTGTTGACCATGTGGGAATCCCGATTTGAGGTATGGATGTACGTCTCTTTATGCTTCCAAAAAGATGTTGACATCCACCTTCGTCTGCAGCTCACCCCTTCTCTTTATGCTGCTAGGCGTACATATCGCAAAATGTCCTTTCCTTGATCACCCGTATGACGAATCATTAGTTACGACAGAGACCTTCGTATTTTCTTGTAGTCGCTTTCTTCTTGTGATAATTTGAGGTGGGGTGATGCGTCTCTTTATGCTTCCGACCGATGGGATGTTGACCTCCACCTCCACGTACAGATACCCCCATTCTCTATGTGCCATTGTCCGCGCCTGTCACACCATTTACCGTCTGTATTTCCTCGTAGTCGATTCCTTCTTGTAATACCAAAACAGCTCGTATCCTTCATATACGTATCTCGGGACGACCGTCTCTCTCTACTCTATTGTAATGGTACAACTGAATGAAATCCAACACACCAGCCTCGCGCGCGCGCACACACACACACGCCCACATCTATCCCTACAACATCGCCCCCCTCTTCGGCAGCCCCGCCCCTAGACGGTGTTGTTGTTGTTGTTGCTGCTGCTGCTGTTGCTCCAAAAAACTGCCCTGTCCACCCGGACCGGCACCAGGCGGGCTCCGGAGTGCATCCAACGTCCACTCCTCCCTCAACCACCGACACACTGCCCTGAACGTCGACAACGATCCCTTTTCCTGCACCAACACGATCGCACACGCGTAACCGACTGCCATCGCCTGTTTGCCCAACGCATGCCGAGGAGACATCAATGAAGAAGACATCCCAGAGGACACCGCTGACGCGCCCACAACCTGCGTCCCAGTGCCAATCGATGGGCCTGTACCA